>JACEFZ010006490.1:7500-22500 GCA_014155875.1 Cepaea nemoralis | reverse complement strand
TCATGATTCACTGGTATCTGTTTACTTTTCTCCATGAGCTCCCTATTGGTGGCTCTGTAATACCATGTTAGACCTTCTAGCTTGCGCAGCCACCAATTAGTCAATGTTTATAGTTTATTTGTAATTGGTTTAGTGGTCAATACTTCATGCTAAATTATAATTAACTATCTAGAAGAATAATGCATTTGTACACACATGAAGTTTTGTGTTTCTTTTTAACTATCTAGAAGAATAATGCATTTGTACACACATGAAGTTTTGTGTTTCTTTTAAACTAGCTTTAAGTAAGTTTTGCCTGAGACTACAGAATGCTAGGCATTAAAACTCCAGTAAATTGACGTACCATGAATATGTGGAATTGTGAGAAGCGAAGTTTCATTATTTCCCAATATACCGAGTCGAGGGTTCGAAATCAGGCGTGAGCGATTTGAAAGCACATCATTTTGCGTTGACTTTGATGGTATGAGACTTCTGCCGTTCAGAAAGCAGTAGTAAATTACTGATCTTAAAATTGCCTAGTAAATCACCAGTATCCAACACATTCTGCCGTTGATGGCGGCGTCTGGTAAAGGACACTCTACTAACTTATTCTCATTTATGTCTACGTTTCTTCAAATCCTACTTCCAGGGTGATTGATCTCAGCTAAACAGAGTGTGTATTTATTACAGGGGAAAGAACCATTTGAACCCATTTGAATTTGATGGGCGTTTGCAAGTAGGTGATTCTGTTTCGTGACTAAGATGTTCAATACATGCGTAGAGTATCATCATCATCATCTTCAACATTATTCATCATCGTTATCATCAAGTGCCCGGCCAAGTGACGTAGGCGGGTTAGCATCGCCACAGATCTAGGTCCTCGGTGCACTCGATCAATTCTGTTGATATTGCTCCATGCAGCCGTGTCACTTTGTCCAGCATCATTTCTCTTGTTGTCGACCTCTGTCTTCTACCACTGATCTTTCCAGTCGACACGATGTTTTCCAACCTCTCTTCTCATTCCATGACCACAGATCTAGGTCCTCGGCGTGCTAGATCAATTCTGTTGATATTGCTCCATGCAGCCGTGTCACTTTGTCCAGCATCATTTCTCTTGTTGTCGACCTCTGTCTTCTACCACTGATCTTTCCAGTCGACACGATGTTTTCCAACCTCTCTTCTCATTCCATGACCACAGATCTAGGTCCTCGGCGTGCTAGATCAATTCTGTTGATATTGCTCCATGCAGCCGTGTCACTTTGTCCAGCATCATTTCTCTTGTTGTCGACCTCTGTCTTCTACCACTGATCTTTCCAGTCGACACGATGTTTTCAACCTCTCTTCTCATTCCATGACCACAGATCTAGGTCCTCGGCGTGCTAGATCAATTCTGTTGATATTGCTCCATGCAGCCGTGTCACTTTGTCCAGCATCATTTCTCTTGTTGTCGACCTCTGTCTTCTACCACTGATCTTTCCAGTTGACACGATGTTTTCCAAACCTCTCTTCTCATTCCATGACCACAGATCTAGGTCCTCGGCGTGCTAGATCAATTCTGTTGATATTGCTCCATGCAGCCGTGTCACTTTGTCCAGCATCATTTCTCTTGTTGTCGACCTCTGTCTTCTACCACTGATCTTTCCAGTCGACACGATGTTTTCCAACCTCTCTTCTCATTCCATGACCACAGATCTAGGTCCTCGGCGTGCTAGATCAATTCTGTTGATATTGCTCCATGCAGCCGTGTCACTTTGTCCAGCATCATTTCTCTTGTTGTCGACCTCTGTCTTCTACCACTGATCTTTCCAGTCGACACGATGTTTTCCAACCTCTCTTCTCATTCCATGACCACAGATCTAGGTCCTCGGCGTGCTAGATCAATTCTGTTGATATTGCTCCATGCAGCCGTTGTCACTTTGTCCAGCATCATTTCTCTTGTTGTCGACCTCTGTCTTCTACCACTGATCTTTCCAGTCGACACGATGTTTTCCAACCTCTCTTCTCATTCCATGACCACAGATCTAGGTCCTCGGCGTGCTAGATCAATTCTGTTTGATATTGCTCCATGCAGCCGTGTCACTTTGTCCAGCATCATTTCTCTTGTTGTCGACCTCTGTCTTCTACCACTGATCTTTCCAGTCGACACGATGTTTTCCAACCTCTCTTCTCATTCCATGACCACAGATCTAGGTCCTCGGCGTGCTAGATCAATTCTGTTGATATTGCTCCATGCAGCCGTGTCACTTTGTCCAGCATCATTTCTCTTGTTGTCGACCTCTGTCTTCTACCACTGATCTTTCCAGTCGACACGATGTTTTCCAACCTCTCTTCTCATTCCATGACCACAGATCTAGGTCCTCGGCGTGCTAGATCAATTCTGTTGATATTGCTCCATGCAGCCGTGTCACTTCGTCCAGCATCATTTCTCTTGTTGTCGCCCTCTGTCTTCTACCACTAATCTTTCCAGTCGACACGATGTTTTCCAACCTTTCTTCTCATTCCATGACCACAGATCTAGGTCCTCGGTGTGCTCGATCAATTCTGTTGATATTGCTCCATGCAGCCGTGTCACTTCGTCCAGCATCATTTCTCTTGTTGTCGCCCTCTGTCTTCTACCACTGATCTTTCCAGTCGACACGATGTTTTCCAACCTCTCTTCTCATTCCATGACCACAGAAGACTGTTTGTCTCCACCTAACATGTGTATAGAGCATGCTTCTGTTAATTTTCTTTTTTTTTAAATTTTGCATGTCGTTAACAATTTTAAGATCAATAGTTTGCCATTGCTTTCACAGCAAGAAGGTTCAAGTTCAACGTAATGCCGGTGTAGGAGGGGTTGAGCACCCTACCTCGCCATTAGAGCACTGGAAGTTTAAAAGCGAACGCTTTTTATCCATTCGACCGCATCGACGTGTTTTGTTAAATACTTCACAGAAATGTCGCGAAACAGTTTTGTCACTAACCGTGGTATTGTATTCGGCTGTAGTCCATGTCAAAGTTTTTCATGAATTCAATAAACTGCATCATCGGGCCAGTGGTGATATTGATTGTATCAAATGTTATACTGTTACCGTCGATTTTGCCGTCAACGTTGAATTTCTGAGGAAAATTATAAGAGTTAGTAACATTTAATAGACTTGAATGTATAAATGGGCTATATACTTAAGTTTTTCAAGAGCGAGCTATTGTTAGCCAATCCTGATTACGGAAGCGAATTACAGACAATTTGCAAAGTGAGGAATTCTGTGGAAGCTGTAGGTTTGATAGAAAAATTATGAGGACATCGTGGCAGGATATAGAGAGCTATGAAGATATCTTGAAAGAAGTTAACTCGCAAAGAGAATTGGTTACTAGTATTAGAAGTAGACAATTGACATTCTTTGAGTATGTCATGAGAAAATGAAGTTTGAAATGTGTCATCACAACGGAAAGGTTAGACCGTTAGAGAGAAGGCGAGGCAGTAGAAGACCAAAAGAGAAGATGCTGGATAGTTTGACATCATAGCATGGAGGAACGTAGGTAATATAAATTATTCAAAACAATGTTTTCCCTTAGTGAATTTGAATAAATCGTGCAATCTTGTGTTTGTTTCTTCGTTATTCAAATATAAATGATTGACAGCACACGAGACAGAAGACTGGACAGATACGATCACCACCGCAACCCACATGGACTATAAGAAGAAGATAAACAGTAGTAATGGACTAAAGAAATTAGCCTTATGTGAGGGGAAATAGGTTAGGGAGGCAGAGGAATATAAAGACAAATGTATGTAGAGCATTTAAAAGCTGAGCAAAAAATAATAATATAAACAACGACAAATTTCTCAAAATATAAATAAAATCACATAGATAATTCGGGAGTCATGATCGACGAGGTCTGCTCCCGACTTGGCACCCACAGAAGTAGAAGAGGCTGAAAGTGACTTTTAACCATCTGAATCTAAACTTCACATCACGTCAGGTGGTGTGAGGTGGGAAATGATACGGTCAGGCAAGTTCCTGCCCTCACAAGTACCAGGTTTTAGGATATGCATGGGCAAACTCTAGCATATTCTCTAACCTTCTTGTAGTTTGTAACATCTGTCAGATTCAAGACTTTGGCCTCTTCCATTTTCAGAGCTGAATATGCGGCTTCACTATTCTTGCAAGATCTAGAAAAAAATATAATAATTTCTGAGTAAGAACTCTTTTACACGCATTGAAATATGTTAGTTGATGTTAGCCCCATATTATTATAGACCACAGCACTCGATGTTTAATGTGGTCAATGTCACGCCGGCCGCCTTTATTTCTCAAGACACTTCCTGGTGCCCATTTCAGGCTTGATCGACACGAGAGCCCATGTCAATTTAAAAATTCGAATCCCTGACCACGGGGCCGGCAGGTCAGCGTCTAGCCACACGCTACCGCGGCTCCCGGACATATGGTGCTAGACCCATACATTTATAGACCAATCTACACTTCATGGGTGATGTGTTCAATATCACGCCGGCCGCATTTACTTTCCAAGAAATTTTCTGACACCTAATTTAGGCTGGGTTCACCTGGGAGCACAGTCCGTATGTATATGGTGCTTGGGGACCGGGTCGGGCAGAAAATATTGTCACTTCTCAGGCGGACCTTACATTCAAGTTATGGTATGTATGTGTTTATGAATGTTCGTATGTACGTGTGTCTGCCTGGCCTGCCTATATCATAACATGGTAATATGCATTATTTATGTTTACAAAATTCATTTGACAATGCGTTTTTTTCCTATATGAATGTAACATGCACAATTGATGAACGAAAGATGAGTAATCGGAAGGGCCAAATATAAGACGGGACTGTGTACCCAATATGTGGCCCTATGAAAATAAAATCTGTTCGTTCGTTCGTTCGTTCGTTCGTTCGTTAGATCGATCTCAGTCTTTCAGAGGTTTACTGACTAACCAACCATATACAGCTGTTCGATGTCTGTCTTGGCTATTATGCAACATTGCTTATTGTAATACTGCTTCAATTTGTTAAATTGTTTTTTGCTCGTATTATATAAATCTAAGCTGCGGCTTGGGGGATAATGAAACTGTGTTTCACAATTCACCGTCATAGCGAGTCGAAGTTTCGTAATCTCCCGCGGGTGATTGGGAAGCAGACCAATTAGCGCCCCCTTCCACTGAGTGAGGACGTCGGCCGTTCAGAAAGCAAAGTGAATATTTTTTTTTAATTGCCTAGTACATCACAAACATACAATAAATGATGGGTTTGATTGTAACCCTCTGTAAAGGATCTGCAATTAATTTTTCAAACATTAAAGAAATTCATCATCATCATCGTCATCAAGTGCCATGCCGGTTGGCGTGGGCGTTCATGACTTTCCACAGATCTCTATCTTTGGTTTTCTGGATCAACTCCGCTGATGATATTACCTCCATGCCACCGTTTCAATCTATCCAGCATTCCTTGATCTTTCCAGTTGTCATGATGATCTCCAATGTCTCTCTTCTCATCACATGACCAAATAAAGCTGTTTGTCTCTTTCCTGTTGTTGCATATCATGTTCTAGTTTCATTAGCCTCTTTCAGGTAGTCGTTGTTAGTTACTTTGGCAGTCCAAGGAATTCATAGCTGAGCAAAATTTCCAAAATAAACTCTATTTCATTGAAAATTACAGAATCGTTGAATAATCTCAACAGACAAAAATTGTATATATTTAACTATAACAATGGATAGGAGCTTTGTGGCCTATTAGGTATATGGTGCCATATAATAATGTTTTGACCAATCCGGACTCAATAAGACGAGGCCAATCATTACTTTCCAGAGAATTCTCTGATACGCATGTTAGAATGGGATACGAAAACAAAACCACAGGGCCTATATATCTTCTGTTGAGATGTGAAGTTTTAGGTCTGCACATATTCTAGGCCACAGCATGGTGAGGTGGGGTGACCAGTTCCCTCCCTCCCCGCATTTCCTTCCCAGAAATATACTACCTTTATTCGGTACCCATCTCTACGAGGCTGGGTCCACCCCAAAGCTGCACCGGTTGGATAAAAAAAAAAAAGAACCCTACCACCGATGGAATTGAACCTTGACCACTGGAACAGTAAACATAAGAACTAATCATTATACTAGCCTGGCTCCTAAAATATTGTCAGAGTTGTATAGAAATTGTCAGACACAATATCTTCATGTAGCAGGTTCCTTGCAGACTTTCTCTCTCATCACAGGCCGCACAAAATCTCGAATGATTGCCAGTTCCGCGCAGCAGCAATGCCGTACCTGGAGGTATCTGCAGTGTTGTATGTGTCCGTCTTCGTGGTGACTGACCCCAATCTCTTCTTCTAGAAACCCCGCCTTCCATCCCTGTTATCTCCAAGCCACTGTGACCTTTAATATAGCCAAAGTATTTCAGTTTCCCAGACATGAAGCTGTGAAAGAACATGTTCTCTTTGATTTTCAGATCTCGTAGACTGTCAGTGATGTTCTTCTTCATGGTCCACTGTATTCTAAGGAACTTTCTGTCATATTTAAGTTCAAAAGCCCCGAAGTTCTCCATTGGTGATTTAGAAAAATGATTCGTGTCTACCATTCGTATTTTGCCACATGAAAATGCATGTTTTGAAACCATTTAGTTTCTCCCCCGATGTGTCTCCACCTTGACGTGGTGGGGGAGCTTGCGTGTCCCATAGACCCCGTTTGCTTGCCGATGGGTGAAAAATTACATATCGGACAGCTTATGGGATAGGGACCAGACTAAGAGAGACACAACCTGCTGCTCTGCAGGCATAGACTGAGGATAGCAGTCAAAATTTAAATGAGGTGCACAAAGGCAGAATTTCTTGGTCCGGACAAATCTCTTAAGGCTCCCTGTCGAGGGCTGTGGCTGAACGCCTCTAAGCCACAAACCCTCGGATCTTAGAGCCAGGCTGATACCCGTCTACCGGAAAATAGAAACATGATACTGAGCAAGCTACATGCTCAGGTCTGATACATGTTCGAAGGCTCCCAGCTGGGGGATATGAGAGTTTCCCGGATGAAGGGGCCTGGCCGTTCACTGCTGCACGAAGGTAAGGTGCTGAGCCGGCAGCACATGTAGCCTACCTCGTGAGCGAGTACAAAAAGTCAGAAAAGTGCCCCAGTCGAAGGGTTACGGAAACTGTCTGTATCTAACTCATAGAGAGTGTAGACAAAAGTGGAAGAATGTCTCATCAACGCGAAATGGAACGCACGGCGAGCGAACCTATTGCGTGGTCTGAAGTCACAAGCAAAGCTTACCGAGTGGATGTCACTCGCAGTCTGACCGCCCCTGGTGTGTGATTGAGCGATCAGTGGCAAGTGGGATGCCCAACACATGGAAGTGAGGAACTAAAGCAGCCATGAGCAGGACGTGGAAACTCCTTGGGTGAGCCCAGTCTCAGAGCAATATGTGCCGGCTCTGCAATTATGGAAGCCTCCTTGGATAGCGAGATAATGCCCATGGTCTGCCCCTGCCTTCCCTTGAGGGCAGACCACGATATCGTTGATCGTTCTATCTTGACCAGCTGAGATGTGGGTGACATTACAACAGTCTAACGTGTCTCGAAACCAGAGGAAGGTTAACCTCACTAAAAAATGCCCGCCGGAAGTCGGAAGTGTCGTCCTACGGGTGGCAAACTAAAAATTGACACTACGCATTTACGTCCGAGTGAAATGTCTCGTCCGAATGTCTCCCGTGCTAGGAACAGCTCTGACTACCTAGTTTCCGAATGCCGCTCTTGTTCGGAACAGCTCTGACTAGGTAGTTTTCCGAATGTCCGCCGTGCCTGGAACAGCTCTGATGGGTACAGGGACAAGCACATGTCCGAAAACTCGCTTAGTGGAAACCAACCGCAGAGCTGACTGGTTTGTGCAGGAACGGCCCAGGGCGAGCGAAATGCCCAATATATTGAAGTGAGGAATTAAAACAGCCATGAGCAGGACGTGACGATTCCCTCGGTAAACCCAGCACCAGAGCGTTATGTGCCGGCTCTGCAATTATGGAAGCCACCCAGGATGGCGGAAAATGCTATGGACTGTCCCTGCCTTCACTTGAGGGATGACCGTGTAGTCTCCGACTGTTCCAACTAGACCAGCTGAGATGTGGACGGTACCACAAAAGTGAGAGTCTCCCAGGATTGCTAACCTGGCCAAAAATGCACGCTAAAAGTCGGATGTGTTGGCCTGAGGGTTTCGACCCGAGGGTGCCTAACCAGACACACCGCAATCACATCTGAAAAAATCACTCCGGATGAACGCAAAGAAGAAGAAACCATTTAGTTTAATTTGATTCCTGTGCTGTAAGTTCTTAAAACAATTTAGCCACTGTATTGTGATGGCCAGCCTGCGTCTAATTTCTTGTGAACAGTGCTCATTGTTGTTGAATATGTAGTCAAGATATTCAAAGTGTGTGACATGTTACGTTTCTTAATTGTAATTTTGATATTTGGCTGACGTGTAGTTTTAATTGTAGATATATTTTTTTTTTAAGTACAGAAACAGATTTTGGTTTTCTCTATGTCTTGTCGAATTTTCTCTTCTACTTCTTTAGCATTGTTTTAGAGGAGGACTCTGGACACATAATAACACTAAGGAAACGCACAGTTTTACCCATTCAGTAATGGATATATGCAGTAATCTGGAGGGAAAAAAATACTTACTCCATTAGCTCAGACAGCTTGAGGGACACATCTTTTCCCGCGTAAATTTTGCTCCCAAGCCATGATTTATTCTCACCACTGCCCCCTAATAAGTTATAATCATCCAGAAGCTGTTCGGGGCAGAAAGAAAACAAGTAGAAGATATTTTCCACTGAAAAACAGTTAGATGGTAATGTATTGATGTTTCCAAATCACATAATTAAATAGTAAATTTACGAAGCAATTGACATTCCTTTCTAGCCACGTGAGTCACTTGCAATCTTTTTGAAAGGATTCTACGATGAGAACAAGAGTCTTCTTTAGTGTCTTGACCAGACCTTCACGACTGACCAAATCAAATGCCTTTGTGAGATCGACGATGGCAATAAACAGTGGTTGGTTCTGTTCATGGCATTTTTCTTGCAGCTGTCGCAATGAGAATATTATATCAATGGTAGACCTGTTCCGTCAACTCCCACACTGTGATTCGGGGTATACTTGATCTCCCAGTACTTGAAGTCTGTACAGAACAATTCTGGCTAATATTTCCCAACCATACATAGAAGCGAGACACCCCTATAGTTGTTACAGTCACTCTGATTCCCCTTTGTTCTTGTAAAGTGTTAGGCTGCTTGAATCTTTGAAATCCTTTGGAAACTGTACTTCTCGTCAACATAGCTCTATTAGCTAGTGGACCTGTAGAGTGTGAATGTCTTACGCACTCTTGATAAACTCTGTTGGAATCCCGCTCTTACTCGGAGCCTTGGCGGAAGCAAGTTAATTAATAGCACACTTAACTTCTACTATGGTGGGAAGTGTGTCCAGGTGATGTGTGAAGTATGTCCAGGTGATGTGTACAGTACCTTATTAATAACATTGAAATCTTGGATAGTTTGGCTTTATTTGTACAGTACCTTATTGGTAAAATTAATACTGTGTGAATTGGCTATGTGTGTACAGTGTCTTATCAATAACATTGGCCTATGATAGTTTGGCTATGTGTGTACAGTGCCCTTATCAACAATACTGAGATCTTGGGTAATTCGACGATGTGCGTACATCAACATCTTATCAACGGACTCGTATCACGTAATTTGGCTATGTGTGCAGAGAGCCCTATCAACCAAATTACAGTACCGTATCAACCACACTGAGATTTCGGGCAATTTAGCAATATGTGGACAGTATCTTATCATGCACACTGAGATTTCGGGCAACTTAACTATGTGTGGACATAACTTCAGCATCAATACTGAGATCTCGGGTAATTTTGCTGTGTATGTTCAGTAACTTATCAGAAAAAGTGACATGCCATTCAGCTATGTCTGTACAGTATCTTATCATCAATACTGAGATATCAGGTAATCTGGCTATGCATGTGCAGTACCTTATCAAAAACGCTGAGATCTCGCACAGCTCCACAGGCAAATTTATCAACAGGAGCACCAGCAGCAAAGAAAAGAGTTGTCAGAAGCATGGTCATCCATGCAAAGATGAACGTTAATATGACACCCCTGAAAGAAAATTATGATGAACATTCTTATTGCGACCATAAATTTACTTTAATTAAATATACACTGATATCATATTATTATTAATGATAAACAACTGTAACGACAAAAATAATAATTAATATTCCCATTAACACTAGTTCAACATCAGAGAAACATCGAGTAAGTCAAGGAAGTTCGGATCGTGATAAATAGATTATTACTTTGCCATATTTAAGGCATCATATGCTTGAAAAAATATATAAATACCATGCTAGAGAAATCAGTGAGCATAATATCATCAGACAACGAGAGAGATCATGCAAATTTCTGTCAACAATTTACAATACAATGGCATGATCAAATTTTAAGATCCATAGCATGTTCAACAACAGCGCGTAATGAAAATGTATCAGGAAAAATGAAACTTTGAGATATAAAAAGAGAAATTTCGATGGGAAGAGAGGCACGAGGAGATGAAGAGAGTAGATGTTGGACAGTTTGGTATTGTGGCATGGAGGAATACTATACCATACTGCCACATGTCGTCTTGACAGACGATGGTTTGTTACACTGTGCTTCAAAAAGGCACAATAGCTACAAATCACGGCAGGGATTGGGGATGGAATTATACCTCTCAATACCACAAAATCAAGGATATATTATGGGGAGATGTGACCACCAATGTCACGCGGCATGGAATATAAGAAGAATATACTGGACAGAAAATATGGAATGAAAAATCCTGGACGATGCTGTAATTATAGCAAGTGACAGGCACACTGACAATGAGTCACACAAAGTTCATAGACAGCCAGATAGGGGGTATGTGCCCCAGCGACTTTCCGAAATTATGGATGAAAGAATGAAGACAGGACACATACACACATCATAGCACACTGCATCTCCTAATACCTGTCTACATACGCTACAAGCAAGTTGTCCACATACGCTACAAGCAAGTTGTCTACACACAATATAAACAAGTTGTCTACACACAATATAAACAAGTTGTCTACATACGCTATAAACGAGTTGTCTACATACGCTACAAGCAAGTTGTCTACATACGCTACAAGTAAGTTGTCTACACACAATATAAGCAAGTTGTCTACATATGCTACAAACAAGTTGTCTACACACAATATAAGCAAGTTGTCTACATACGCTACAAACAAGTTGTCTACATACGCTAAAGGCAAGTTGTCTACATACGCTACAAACAAGTTGTCTACATACGCTACAAACAAGTTGTCTACACACAATATAAGCAAGTTGTCTACATACGCTACAAACAAGTTGTCTACACACAATATAAGCAAGTTGTCTACATACGCTACAAACAAGTTGTCTACATACGCTAAAGGCAAGTTGTCTACATACGCTACAAACAAGCTGTCCACATACGCTACAAGTAAGTTGTCTACATACATTACAAACAAGTTGTCTACACACAATATAAACAAGTTGTCTACATACGCTATAAACGAGTTGTCTACATACGCTACAAGCAAGTTGTCTACATACGCTACAAACAAGTTGTCTACACACAATATAAACAAGTTGTCCACATACGCTACAAACAAGTTGTCTACAACACAATATAAACAAGTTGTTCTACATACGCTAAAGGCAAGTTGTCTACATACGCTACAAACAAGTTGTCCACATACGCTACAAGCAAGTTGTCTACATACGCTACAAACAAGTTGTCTACACACAATATAAACAAGTTGTCTACATATGCTATAAACGAGTTGTCTACATACGCTACAAGCAAGTTGTCTACATACGCTACAAACAAGTTGTCTACACACAATATAAACAAGTTGTCCACATACGCTACAAACAAGTTGTCTACACACAATATAAACAAGTTGTCTACATACGCTAAAGGCAAGTTGTCTACATACGCTACAAACAAGTTGTCCACATACGCTACAAGCAAGTTGTCTACATACGTTACAAACAAGTTGTCTACATACGCTAAAGGCAAGTTGTCTACATACGCTACAAACAAGCTGTCCACATACGCTACAAGTAAGTTGTCTACATACATTACAAACAAGTTGTCTACACACAATATAAACAAGTTGTCTACATACGCTATAAACGAGTTGTCTACATACGCTACAAGCAAGTTGTCTACATACGCTACAAGTAAGTTGTCTACATACATTACAAACAAGTTGTCTTCACACAATATAAACAAGTTGTCTACATATGCTATAAACGAGTTGTCTACATACGCTAAAAGCAAGTTGTCTACATACGCTACAAACAAGTTGTCCACATACGTTACAAACAAGTTGTCTACACACAATATAAGCAAGTTGTCTACATACGCTACAAACAAGTTGTCTACATACGCTACAAACAAGTTGTCTACACACAATATAAACAAGTTGTCTACATATGCTATAAACGAGTTGTCTACATACGCTAAAGGCAAGTTGTCTACATACGCTACAAACAAGTTGTCCACATACGCTACAAGCAAGTTGTCTACATACGTTACAAACAAGTTGTCTACACACAATATAAGCAAGTTGTCTACATACGCTACAAACAAGTTGTCCACATACGCTACAAGTAAGTTGTCTACATACGTTACAAACAAGTTGTCTACACACAATATAAGCAAGTTGTCTACATACGCTACAAACAAGTTGTCTACATACGCTAAAGGCAAGTTGTCTACATACGCTACAAACAAGTTGTCTACATACGCTACAAGCAAGTTTCCTCCAGCGTTAGACAGTCCACCTCTCTCTGAAGGATCATCTGCAGGATTGCCTCCAAAGAAACCAAGCAGTATCCCAAGTGTTAGAAGGAGGACAATAATCATCATGATAGCAGCTATGCCTAACCCTCCGTACCATCTGGGTGACAGAATAATGTGAGTCATCAATAATAATGTTAACATCAGGTTTGCAGTAATGATTTGTGTGGTATATTTTATAAACAACTTAACATAACAAAGATATTGGAGATGTAACTGTAAATCTACTTTAGATTTCAACATCTATAGTGTGTTTTTTTGTTTGTTGCCTCAATATAAAATTCAATATCTCAGTAACCAACTGAGGGAAAATGATGAGATTTAGCATATAACCTTATAATTAGTTAGTTAGTTAGTTAGTCGACAGATCATCCTCGTTGCACATCGAACCATTCAGTCCATAAGTGCTTGGATCCCCTCCTCAGCAAATCCCGCAGCGTGTAGCGGCTAACGACGCCAGTTCTGTGTTGGTTTATCAATCTTCTTTGGCTTCCTGCGTATTGTTCTTGTTTGGCCACCCCTCTTTTAATTTGCTGCTCTCGCAGTCTGGCCATTGTTGTAGATTCACAGTCATCACTTGGTTCTCGTAAAAGTCTCACTTCTCGTAGAGCATTCAGAATGTCAGCCTGGTCCATGGCGCGTCCGCCCTCCACAGTAGCCTCACCTGCGAGCTTGTCAGCCCGCTCATTCCCTCGTACTCCCGCATGCCCTGGCACGAAGATGAAACTAATCTTTGCCAGCCGAGACCGCTTCAGAGGCAGCAACCATTCTCTTCGGATCGACCCCTCCTCTATCCTCTTGATCATGTTCATTGAGTCGCTAAGAAAACAAGCCCTAGTGAATGTCTGTGTCTCGAGCCATGTTATTGCTTTACTTACTGCCATGACTTCCATGGTCAGGCTACTTGTGGTTTCAGTGAAAGCACCAGAGTCCTCCTTCACAATTCTCCCTCCGGCCCGAGCTGTAAAGGCCCATGAGCTTCTCACATGTCGGACGACCGACCCATCTGTGTAGATGACCGCGTCACCGTCTAGCGAATTCTCGAAAATCAACGCTTGTACTTCAGCCTCAACAGCAGCCGGATTTTCTTGTCTGCATTTTCTATCTAGTTGGATGCAAACTGAAAAGGATGTGCAGAAGTCTGTTGGCACTTGCACCCACTCCTCGCCAAGGTTCTAAGTCCTCAAGTGAACACACCTGTTGAAGAATGTCTTCGGCTTGACCCATCCACGACCGTCCTCTTTTTAACCTGCTGCCCTTCACCTTCCTAATTTCACTATGCAGTGGATGTTGTGTGTTTGCGTTAATTCTGAGGTAGGCGCGTGCCCTGCAAACTTGTATTCTCTCTTCAATGGTTGGAAAATCAAGAAGGTAGCGCATCGCCCTGCATGCTGTATCTCTTGTACATCCAAGAATAATGCGCATAGCTTCATTCTGTATCCTTTCCATCCTTTCTATCTGCTTATGGCTGAGAGTCAGGATTGCCATTGCATACTCCAAAACAGACATGACCAGCCCCTCGTACAGAAGACATAGATGGCGCTGCTCACAGTTTGCTGCCGCCATCACCCGCATCGCTGCCAAACCCCGCTTGGCCTTTGTTATCACCTGGTCTATGTGCACATTATAAGCAAGGCTTCGATCAAACCGTATCCCCAGGTAATTCATTGCCTGCGTTCTTTCCACTGTCTCTGAACACAGCATTACAGTTGGTGTTGGATTGTTGACAATATGATTATTCAACGAGAGCCAAGTCACTGTTGCCTTTGTTGGGTTGACCATTGCCCCAGCTTCATCACACCAAGTACTTATGCGATTGAGTTCGGTTTGTAGTTCCACAGCAACCTCCTCTCTATCCTTACCCTGACGATACACTAACACATCATCGGCATATGACAATGTCCTGCCAGGTCCAGTGATCTGCTCACTGGTGATTCTCACTGTGTAGGCGTTGAACAGTACCGGAGATAATGGTGATCCCTGTGGTAGGCCAGGATATATTGTTGTTGGTTCCGAAGTCCAACTGCCACATCTAAAAACTACTTTCCGTTGGAAGAGGGCTGCAGCGATCCAACTAAGGAGGAATGGACTTACGTTTAGTTCAAGAAG
>JACEFZ010006490.1:0-2500 GCA_014155875.1 Cepaea nemoralis | reverse complement strand
GAATACAAAGACGAAAGAATGAGAGAAATGAAGAGAAAATGAAAACATGAAAAATAAATGTTACTACTTAATTCAGAGTCAGAGGCTGTACTGCTAACGGACTCTTGAGTTAAGTAGTAAAATTTTTTTCACATTTTCGTAGCATCGTAGAATTGAGGATCATCAGTATAAAAATGATCGGTAGTACACGAAACTGAAGGCTGTAATACAAACATGATCACCAACGCCTTATGGCACTGTTAATAAGGGGAAGCTAATCCACATGCAAAATTCAGACCTTCACTACTATAAATAGGACATAAGGACTACGCTTGAGTTCAAAGCGAGCGAGTGCCGCCCTCCCCCCCCCCCCAAAGAAAAATTCTATTAAAAAAATAATATGAAACATAATAGGACGTAGAAAAATAACAAACATATAAATACCTGTACTGATCATATTGAACAAGTTTGTCTGTAATATCCTTTGCATCTCCTTTCATGTTGTCAATATTTACGCCTTTCATCACCTAATGTAGTTAAATAATGTTAACAATATATTTTTGTGCTCCTTTTGTACGATAAAGTAGTTTCAGCAACATCTATTTGCTAACAGTCAAAGACTCCAGTGTCACTTCTCATCTGATCATCATTTTGTTAAATCAAATCGTGTAGCAGATCTTTCACAGAACGTCGCTCGTAAAACGTTCCGCGAAAAGATTCTAGCTCCCTGCCAGCCCTTCGACCCATGGACTCCTACTAGTCAGGGTGTCTTCAGTGTCCCTCGTTACCCTCGTACCCGTCGATTCACGCCTACAACATAGGGACCAGGCCCTCCCCTTTTCCCAATCACTGCCGTCTCCAAATTCGGTGATGCTCAACAAAACCAAAGTATCTCAGCCTCCGAGACATGATCTTGTGTCCACCAGCCATCATTCTTCCACGACCAGATCCCTCAACATATCAGCAACCTACTCATCTCCCCCTTCCGGTTCGTTGTATTCCAATGTCTTTCTGCAACATTTAAGCTCTCAAGCGCAGATTGTCTATACTGTTTCCACACCTTAGGCTTCACATTTTCTTATTTGGCATCTTTCACAACCGAACTGAATCCAACCTCTGCACCGCCTTACTAACAACGAAGGATTTGTGTCGTAATATTATTACATTTTATAATTTCATGTTTTTCTTTAGATCTGTTTGTGTTGTTCCATTCCTGATGAAACTGGGAGCGGCTAGTCACCGGACTACTGTGGTTCCACAATGGAGACATACATGGAACTACTGGGAGCGGCTAGTCACCATTCTACTGTGGCTCCCCAATGGAAACATACATGGAACTACTGGGAGCGGCTAGTCACCACGCTACTGTGCTCCCCAATGGAGACATACATGTAACTATTGGGAGCGGCTAGTCATCACTCTACTGTGGCTCCCCAATGGAGACATACATGGAACTACTGGGAGCGGCTAGTCACCACGCTACTGTGCTCCCCAATGGAGACATACATGGAACTATTGGGAGCGGCTAGTCATCACTCTACTGTGGCTCCCCAATGGAAACATACATGGAACTACTGGGAGCGGCTAGTCACCACGCTACTGGGCTCCCCAATGGAGACATACATGGAACTATTGGGAGCGGCTAGTCATCACTCTACTGTGGCTCCCCAATGGAGACATACATGGAACTACTGGGAGCGGCTAGTCACCACTCTACTGTGGTCGGTCGGTGATGGCTAGTCATCACTCTACTGTGGCTCCCCAATGGAGACATACATGGAACTACTGGGAGCGGCTAGTCACCACGCTACTGTGCTCCCCAATGGAGACATACATGGAACTATTGGGAGCGGCTAGTCATCACTCTACTGTGGCTCCCCAATGGAAACATACATGGAACTACTGGGAGCGGCTAGTCACCACGCTACTGTGCTCCCCAATGGAGACATACATGGAACTATTGGGAGCGGCTAGTCATCACTCTACTGTGGCTCCCCAATGGAGACATACATGGAACTACTGGGAGCGGCTAGTCACCACTCTACAGTGGCTCCCCAATGGAAACATACATGGAACTACTGGGAGCGGCTAGTCACCGCGCTACTGTGGTTCCCCAATGGAGACATACATGGAACTACTGGCAGCGGCTAGTCACCACTCTACTGTGGCTCAACAATGGAGACATATCTGGAACCACTTGGGGTGACATCAGACAGGTATCTATGGAATTAAATAATCTGGAAACTTCACGACCAGCAAGTGCTGAAATACTTGATGATGATGATGATTCTAAATGGTACTTAACTCCTCTATTAGTTGCAAATAATTATCATTTAAACCCTTCCTAACTGGAGTGTTATAATTTCGAAAATGATAACTGTCAAGGACCATAACGAGTTAATGAATTGTTATTATTTTTGATGATTTTAATAACATATTTTTATAGTATTTGTCCCTCTTCTCCAACTCCCCTAATCATTTATTTTCCTTACACTAAACGTCCTATATAATCGGACTAAAT
>JACEFZ010006489.1:0-94518 GCA_014155875.1 Cepaea nemoralis | reverse complement strand
AGATGGAATCGGCAATCATTTTCCTATCTGGATGTTTCCTAGATGTTCACTCACACAGTCCACGAAAATATAGTCCATCGTCGATGGCAGTGGCAGTCAACCAGAAGCTCAGCAGCATAAGGCAAAAACCGATCAGCTTTGGGACGTGGCCACCTGCCATCACTCCGAACATGCAGTCACGTTCCAAAAAACCTCGGGCAGATTCAAAAGCATTTCATACGAAACTCACAGCTCACAGTGTTGTACCACGCACTCACTCAGTAGCAGGGCGACGGAACCATTGTTCTTTAGTATTGGTGCCATTTGTCCAATGAGTTGGCTCGCCTTATTGCATCTATTTTCGATCTCGTTTACTGATTTGCCATTTGATGATATTATACTTCCTAGGTACTTAAAGCTCTTTACTTGATTCACGGGTTTTTCTAATAGATAAATCTTTGTTGTTATTACTTCTTTGGTTATAGTCTTTACCTCTGTTTTACTTACGCTTATTTCCATGTTATGTTCCATACACACTTCTGTCAGACTATTTATGTGGTTTTGTAATTTTGATTCTGATTTTGCTATTAATGCTAAACCGTCTGCAAATAGAAGTTCTATAATGGTTAGATTTGCAGATGGTTCTTCTTCTGTGTTCTCGTCATGCGGTGTTCTTGAGGTCTCTGTTTGGCTAGTTTCTTTACATATGTTGTCTATATATGTTATAAACAAGAGAGGGGATGACACAACCTTGTCGTACTCCGAATCTTATGCTAGGGGGTTTTGAGTATCCTCCATTTGTCCTTATCGTGCATTCACCGTTATTGTATAAGCTTCTACATAAGTCCATATCTTTTGAGGATTCCCCACAGCTTGTTTCTATCTACCTTATCAAATACCGTTTCTAGGTCGACAAAGGCTAAGTAGAGTATTTACTTAAATTCGATTGATGTTTCTATCAATCCATGGTCTCGTTGTGTCTGTTTTCTACACAAACATGGTTAAATAGTATATGTAGCCATGCGTTACTACTTCTCTTGCTGCTTTAATTAGTTCATTTGGTATTTCGTCTTGTCCGGGTGATTTATTCAGTGGAACTAATCTTATGGCTTCTCTAATTTCTTCTTTCAGTGTGTCTGGTTCTAGTTCTTCGATGGCGTCTGTATCAACTTCTTGGATTCCTGTGACATCTGATGGAATATTGAGACGTTGCTCAAAGTACTGCCTCCATCACTTTAGGATTTGTTTGTGTTCACATACTGGTTCTCCTTTTTCGCTGCTAATTATTTCAGTTAGGTCAAAGGGTTCTGCTCTGGTCCTCATTGCACTAATCTGTGTGTAGAAGTTTCTAGTTGCCGCCTTGAAGTTTTTATTTAGGGTTTCTCCATAGTCCTTCCAATCTTTTTGTTCTTCTCTCTTTATTATTCTATTCGCATGTTTCTTTTTTTTTTTTTTTAATGTTGCATATCCCTTACAGAATGTTGCAGTCAACACCAGAATTTTTCAGATACTGTTGATGTAGTATGTAAGTTTTTGCAGCGTTTAAAATACTTGATTTGAACATCTCCCATTCTTATTCCACGTGTTTTTCTTTCTATAGGTAGTTTTACAAAGATTTCATTTAACTCTTTCTCATAAACTCTCCTCACTGTCTCCATTTGACATTTTTTAAGTTTAATAATTCGCATGGTATGCCTTTCCTTTCATCTTGTATTGGTTCTTATTGTGGTAATGACTGCTTTGTTTTATGTGTTCATACTTAAGTTGGGCACTGCAACGACATCGGATATATTTCTCTTTCTGTTGTTTCTTGTTAATATGTTTTATTTTATTTTTTTCTCTTGCTCTCGCTCGCTTTAAACTCAAGCGTAATCCATCCATACAATTTTGCACGTGGATTAGCGTTTACCTATTGACGGTGTCCCTCGCCATCAAGCGAACCCACTCCGACTTCAGAGGTACTTGTAATTTACGTCCCCAAGTCAAGGATGATAGGTCAACAATTTAGACCTGCTGTCCAGTGTAGGGGCTTAACCCCTTACCTCGCATCAGAACACCAGATATTTAAGAACACGCGTTCTTATCCAGTCGGCCATGCTGACCTACTCTTGTTAATATAAAATCAATTTGGCTTTTGGTGTCTAGATCGTTCCATTTATACCAGGTGTATATTTGTGAGTCTTTGTCTTTAAAAAATGTGTTTGTTATAAAGAGGTCGTGTAGAGTGCATAGCTCTATCAGTCTGCTTCCATGATCATTTCTATCATTGTGTTGGTCTCCAAATTCTCCAAGATGTTTCTCTATGTCCGTTCCGTTATGCTCTAGTCTTGTGTTGAACTGTCCCATAACTATGATGTTGGCTTGCTTCTCTATTTTATAAAGTACATTGTGGATGTCTTGGAAGAACTCACAATCTTGATCATTGTTGTTTGTTTTACATGGTGCATATATGTGTACATATGTCGTAATTGTCTGTTCTTTTATTCTCACTGTTATAATTCCTCCTGATATATATTGTAGTTCTATTATTCTTCTTGTTAGCCCCGGTTCATTGACTATTCCTACACCGTGCCTTGCCCTTTCTTGTTGTTCCACTTCGGAGTGGACGAACATATAAATGTGGTGGAACTCCTTGCATCCTCTTCCTTTTATTCTGGTGTCCGCTATTCCCATCAGCCCAATTTTCCTCTTTTCCATTATTTCTATCAGTTCTTCTTAATGATTAAAACCGCAGATGTTCAGTGTGTCTATTTTTATAATCGTTGATCTGCCTCGTTTCCCTTCAACATTGCCGGGCCCGTTACTGTTTGGGTCAGTCCGTTTATGAATATTATTATTTCTTCGAGCAGGAAAAAAAAATCATCTGCCGGCTTGCGAGGTTTAGGACGAACAAATCTGGCCAAGGGGAGTCCGTCCCCCCTGGCGAGCAAACCGTTAGTCAATGTCCTCGCTGTCATGGTTTCCCAGTCTACACAACGGGGAGGAGGGGTTGACTTGTGTGGTCTGTGGGTCATCGGCAGGCTACTAATTTTCACTTTTCACCCCTCCTGAGAGAGGCTAGCCGATCCTAATCCTGCTGGCTGCAGGACCAGGCGCAGTTCACTTGTTTATTACATTGTGTTTGAAAAAAGGAAAAATAACTACAACCCATACAGGGGAACAGGGATGGAGTTACATTCACAGCACAAAACTTGGGCTGAAATGCAGAGACCATGTGTAGCCCATGCAGCATGATCCCTCTCTCGGCATTCCTAGTTTACGCCAGAGGAAAGGAAACACCATTACGCTTGGAACAGGACAAGCTGCAAAAGTTGCTGGATTATAGTATGTCCCACAAAGAATGCCTTCATTCACGATCAATTATTTTGAAAACTGTCTGTTGCATCGTTATGAAATTTTTCCAGCCGTCTACCCGCACCCAAGGAATATGTCTTTGATAGGTCCAAAAACAACTTAAATCATCGAAAGCGGCGACATTTCTTTGATGTTTTGCTGAACAACTAGTGATTTCTCGCTAACAAATTTATGTTTACAGAGGCGTATCCGGATTCGTATGGGAGTGGGTGCAATGACAGAACTAGCTTAAAAGTCGACAGGGTCGACTGCATTGCACCGGATTTTTATCCCATATGGCTCAGTTTCTTTCTGCAGCGCGGAAAGCGTCGCACAAAGCACGAACTCCGTAGCTCCAGCGACGACCCTCGGAAGTCTCCGAAAAAAATGCACTCGTGAAATTAAGGACGCGGCCCGGAATCGAACATACAACCTTCTGAGCCCGAGTCAGACAGCTTGACCACTTCACCACGGAGAATCCCGAGAGGGGTGCTATGTGTAATATTAGTAAAGACAAATAATTTACAAAGGCATGGGGTAAATAATTTGTAAATTAACAGGAAAGTAGAAGGAATATATTTACCTTAATTTTCATTTCCTTCTTGTTTCTTCAGCTGATGGTTAATAAAGTGTTCACAAGTATTCATGTTAGCTTTTTATATTGAGTTCGTGAAAGCTTCCAAATAGCTGTGCGTTAATGTGCATATGGAGTGACCAGAAATGATACCGCAATTTAGTCATTATGTTTCCATTTTTAAGGATCTGTTCAGCTGTCTGTGTAGTTTGTTCACACGTACACATGGGTGACAGTCCCGCTTTGAGTCTTCGTGAAAGATAGATAGATAGATAGATAGATAGATAGATAGATAGATAGATAGATAGATAGATAGATAGATAGATAGATAGATAGATAGATAGATAGATAGATAGATAGATAGATAGATAGATAGATAGAACATACTATATTTTCAAAGGGTAACAAATTGGGCACGCAGGCCCGTCTTTCATTCGGCCCTTCCAATCACTCATCTTTCTTTCATCAACAGTGCATAGGAAAAAACATTGTCATATGCATTTTGTAAACATAAACAATGCATATTACTATGTTATGTGACACATCCACAACCCACCCACACATCCCCCATTCACTCCAACCCCTCCACCACATCCCTACACCTACACATCTCCCCACCCACACACACCTCTCACCCACCACACATCCCATCCACCCACACCCCAAGCACACATACATTCCCCAATCCACACATCCCCCACCTACACACATCCACCCACCTACACACATCTCCCCACCCACTCACATATCCTCTACCCGTCCCATTACCCACCAACAATCACTCACCCACATATCCTTCTCCACCCACACACCTCCAGCCACCCAGCCAAACACACATTCCTCAGCCACACATACCCCACGCACACACACAGCTCCCCGTCAACTCACATACCCCGCATCTACCCACACACAAATTCCGAAACCACCCACATAATCTCACATCTCCCCCAGCCCACTCACAGATGCCGAGCCCACCCCTACAAACATCCCCCACCATCTCCTAACCTACACACACTCACCCACCCTCATATCCTCTACCCACCCACACATCCTCTATCCACCCATCCCCCAACCAAACATCCCTTAACCACACACCCTTATTCATATACAATCACCCACCCTCACATCCTCTACCCAACCACACATTCTCCATCCACCCATTGCCCAGCCACACATCCCTTAACCACACACACATACCCATATGCACACACATCCCCACCCACGCACAATCTCCCCACCCATACGCACACCCCTCACATACATCCCACCCACCAACACATCGCTCATTAACAAACACACACTTCCCATCCACGCACAACCCACACACACACATCCCCAACCCATACATTCATCCCCTCACACATTCTAGACACACGTACTTATCCCTCAACCACTAACACCCACACATCCCTCACCCACTCATCAACATATACATCTCCTATCTACCCACCCACACTACCACACCCCAACCACCCATCTAAACACACATCCCCCACCCTCACATACATCCTTCACCCACCCGCACACATCCCAAAGACACATCCCTCACCCACACACACATCTCCTCACACATCTCCTACCCATCCACACATCCCCAAACTACAATCACCCTCACTACCCACACATACATCCTCCATCCAGCCACACACACCCCCACCCATCCAGACATATCCCCCACCCACACACATCCCCAAATCCATCACCCACATCCATCAGGCACCCCTCCCCCAACCCACACATCCCCCACACACATTCACCCACACATCTTTCACCCACACACACACACTCCCCACCAATCCACCCAAACATCCCACACCCATACACATCCCTCATCCACACATACATCCTCCATCCAGCCACACACACCCCCACCCATCCAGACATATCCCCCACCCACACACACATCCCCAAATCCATCACCCACGTCCATCACGCACCCCTCCCCCAAACGACACACATTCACCCACACATCTCTCACCCACACACACACTCCCCACCCATCCACCCAAATATCCCACACCCATACACATCCCTCACCCACACACATATCCCCAAACCCACAACCACCCCCACCTGCACACATCTCTCAACCACCACATATCCCCACATCCACATCTCTCCACCCACACATATATCCCCCACCTATCCCATAACCCACCATCAATCATCCACCCACATATCCTCCTCCACCCACTCACCCACAGCCACCTAGCCAAACACACATCCCCACACACATCTCCAAGCCAACCCGTACATCCCGCACGTACCCACACACAAATCCCCCACCACCCACACAATCCCACCCCTCTCACCCACACATTCTGAACCCACCCACGCACATCACGAATTCACCCACACACACATCCCCCATCCCCCAACCTACTATTATGACCATACTCCCAACTTTACACACACATACAGTGACGATTGTCGTGAGCATTGTCGCAAAACTGTAAAGAAAATGTAGAAAAATTGTACATATACATTTTGTAACTTAAAAATTAGTGATACAGTTCAACTCTCTCTCTCTCTCTCTCTTTTCTCTATCTCTTCTCTCTCTCTCTCTCTCTCTCTCTCTCTCTCTCTCTCTCTCTCTCTCTCTCTCTCTCTCTCTCTCTCCCCTCTCTCTCTCTCTCCCACTCACTAACGCTCTCGCTCATATTACAGTAATGTTATATTATACATGATGAAACCAAGTGTCATACATACAAAATGATAATGTGAAAGATGAAAATACACAAAAAATATGGAATGGCATATTACAGGACATGCGTGCACTCAACTCTCTCTCTCTCTCCTCTCTCTCTCTCTCCTCTCTCTCTCTCTCTCTTTTTTTTTTATTACACAGGCACACACTCACACTCATTAACTCTCTCTCTCTCTCTCTCTCTCTCTCTCTCTCTCTCTCTCTAGATAGATAGATAGATAGATAGATAGATAGATAGATAGATAGTTAGATAGATAGATAGATAGATAGATAGATAGATAGATAGATAGATAGATAGATAGATAGATAGATAGATAGATAGATAGATAGATAGATAGATAGATAGATAGATAGATAGATAGATAGATAGATAGATAGATAGATTGATAGATCGCCGCCAGGAGCTGGGCGAAGCCGGGCCGAGCCAACTAGTTTATTTATATAATCACGTTTCATGAAAGTACCCCGCATTGGAGACACCTATGAACAATACCATTTAACTCCGCGCAGTTTGTGCCAAAACGAAAATCACGAGACACTTTAAAAAAAAGCGCGGATGTGTCTTGGTGAAGCTGTAATACTTTTAAAATGATGGACTTAATCTCTAAGCCGTAAATTATATACCGCATATAAACAAACATTGAAATCTGCTGTACAATCTCCAGAACAAAAATTGTTTTGTTTGGTGGACATAATGGTAAGGTTATATGCTAAATATCATCATTTTCCCTCAGTTGGTTACTGAGATATTGAATTTTATATTGAGGCAAAAAACAAAAACACACACACACACACACACACACACACACACACACACACACACACACACACACACACACACACTGTAGCAATACAATGCTCTAATTGTCCGCCTGTCGGAGCTTCCATCTTAGACTAGTTGCTGTCCAAGGCTAAGGGGTCGGTCTGCTCTGACATGACATTTAGGTTAGGTTCCTTTTCCTCGCACTAGGATAAAGCTTGTACCCTTCCATTTGCGCTCCTCTGCAAGAAGCCGGATGGCACAATGTTTGGCACAATGAACACAATTCGGTACTAACAGAAAGCAAATAGTACCGTTTACCCTGTCATACGGTAGCTCAGTCATATCAGACTAAGACCTGACAACACGTTGTAAATTTGCCAGACAGTCTATTGTTTGTGTTTTTATTACAAAATTGTGTATGGTGTTTATTCTTTTTCATTGGATCCACCACTTAAAATGGCACACACTAATGACGTCTCTGCTTTGACTTGACAAGATTTTGGGAAAATAACATAATAGGTTTTAAAAAAAATATTTAAAAAAAAAACGAAACCAGCTATTATATGCCATTATGACCTTTCATCACTTTTTTTTTTTTTTTTT
This sequence comes from Cepaea nemoralis, assembly GCA_014155875.1. NCBI lineage: Eukaryota > Metazoa > Mollusca > Gastropoda > Stylommatophora > Helicidae > Cepaea > Cepaea nemoralis. Next base: position 86,559 of record JACEFZ010006489.1, on the reverse strand, counting down.
AGCATATCCTTTACAGGACTTAGCTGTCAACACCAGCATCTTTCAGCTGATCTCTTGGCAAGATTACGCTCAGTAGTTTGCCATTGCTTTCTGAGCTGCCGGCTCAGTATCCCGCAAGTCACGAGCGGGGGTCGAACCGCCTCAGCTCTCGCTCCGCTACGAGACTCTGCGTGATAAACGGGATTACAGAGAGAAAGTGTTGTAACCCCACAGCCAGAGAGACCGGCGTCTTTCATCACTGCCAAATGATTATTTTCGAGCTGTTTGATTTGTTCATATTCAAATCAGAAAAATAGTGGGCGCTGTTGGGGGAATGTCAGTATTTTTGGGGGGATTTCTATTTGAGTTAGCTTGCTTTTGAACTCAAGCAAAGTCCATAAACGTGCTAATACTTCTATTGTATTGGGCGAATATTTGCGTATAGAATAGCTTTCCCAATTACCAGTATCCTAACGCCATCAGGCGAACCCACTCCGACTTCTGAAATACTTGTAATTTACATCCCCAAGTCAAGGACGAGAAGTCAACATTTTAGTCCAACTGACCGATGTAGGGTTTGAACCCTCTACATCGGTATCAGCACGCCGGATGTTTTAGGACTAGCGCTCTTACCCATTCGGCCATGTTGACCTCCACAAAAGATATCTTCTTCTTCTTCTGCGTTCATCCGGACTTTTTTTTTCGATTGTGATTGCGTTGTGCCTGTTTACAGCAGAACTGTGTTCTTGCGCCGTTAAACCGACACATCCGACTTCTGCGGACATTTGATGACCGGGTTAACCTTACCGGACCACAAAAGATATGATTTTCCTCAGTTTTGCTTGTGATCACACCACTCTTCTTAAATATTGAATTCTTGTTTAATAGATCTGTTTGTGATCTCTTTCGTCCAATGGAGTTTTAGTTTTCATATGTAACACAGCGGACACATTGCTGCAAGGGCTGAGGCATTACGCTAACATGGCATGATCGCAGTATGACCAGGAGTGGACAACAGCTTTCTTCGTTCGCTACGGGATGAAAGTTTAGCTAGGTATTCCACTGACATCCAGGTCTACACAAATGTGATGGTTCTATCATTTTACATACCCAGCCAAGTTTCCTGCTACGTGTCTTGGTTTGTTTGTTTGTTTGTTTCTGACCTTTATATAACATTGCTATTCAAATGCGCGTATGCACTTTTTAAATGATTTATTACGAAGGACTGACCGGGATAAATATCAAATATTGTCTATTATCAAATAGGATAACATGAAATATGGTTGGCTTGTCGGGTTGATATTTTACAAATCATAAACATATAGAATTTATCAAATATTTAGATATATCTAAGGTCTCTTTTATGATTTGACAGATAAGTATATTGGCTTTGTCAGTAGATCTCCCAGAAACATTTTGTTTGTAATTAATTATTTATGAAAGCACAATTAGGGTAGGAGATATTTTATTGTTTACGTATACATCTGTCTAACTTTATGTTGACTCATAATGTCAACCAAAAATCAGAAAGGCAAAAGAACATCTAGCGAGAGTTGAATGATGTGTGAGACAACACATTGTCTCATCCTTAATATGGAGGTATCACGAAATCACACCTCGACAGTTGCCACTCTCTAGCACCATGTATCCATCGGAATTAAGGCCGCCTGGCTAGTGCAGGTTAGGATTTTCTTATCAATCATTCAATCAATCAGGTGCCGCCTCCACAATGAAAGTTGGCTGCAATGGATCTCCAGCACAGTCTGTCTCTCGCCTATATTTCCACTTGTTCCACCAGTTCTTATACATTGTTCTAACTTATATCGTCTCAAGGTAACAAAATATTAACTAGATTCTTCTGAAATCTGGTTGACATGTCTATTTTGGCTTGATCTGTCCAAAAATGTAAATAATTCACTTTGGCTTTTAATATTATGTTCAAAGTGTTTCTGTAAAATCACATTTATGTAGCTTGGTGCAATTTTCTTGCTTGCTGGGAATGAACAGGCAGACAGATTGGCTGGCTCGGCAAAACTTGGTGGAGTATTGATGCATGACAAAACAGACGTGGTTGCGGCCTTGTGGGAGCACGTGTACACCGCGGAGGAGCAGATGGATCACCATAGCCTGGTAAGAATGAGGCACCGAGGTGTGACGAGGGGATCTGGCCGACAATCGACGCTCAGAGGAAAGGCGAGACGGACATATAATCAGATTGCTACTGGAACTATTAGTGTTGGAACTCTTCGCTGGCTGCTGAGGATGGGGACGGAGCGCTTATGGGAATGTCCCGAATGCTGTGATGTCGGTTCCTAAATCAATCAATCAATCAATCAATCTTGCTTGTTTACTAATTGTCCAGGTTTCATGAATACAGATCACAATTGGTTGCTTGTACTGTAAGGGAGTTTTCTTTCATAATCTCAAGAGAAATTTCGCTGTGGAAGTTTTATTATGTAATTTATTGAGAAATTATCAATGCATATATTAACGTTTGTTGTACGTACCATGCAGGAATTCTTGGTCGTATCACGTTGTCAAGAATCTATTGTATATTTTCGCAATTTTTTCATGCCTGCTTTCATGCTTACATAATATTACCACTGCTTCTATTTTTGTTTTGTAAGCAAGCTAAAGAGTCATGTTTGCACTTTGCATCACCATTGTTTCAATTATGTTTTTTATCCGCTATCAAGCCAGTGCCGTTAGTCTAACGTGAATTGTTTATATAATATGTGTCAACTGGAATTCACATGACCAAAAAACAAATGCTGTTTGTCTCTTTCTTATAGTTGAATATCATGTTCAGCTTCCATATTGTATAACCGGATGAAAATATATTTCGGCTTGTTTATTTCTGCATTTGAATGTCATAACTAATATGTGTTCATTAGTATGTTATTAGCATGTCATTAGCATATCATTAGAAAGGCGGCATCTGTGGCCTAATGGATAGTGATCAGATGTCAGCGATTTGGAAACAGACCTCTTTGCGTTGATTTCAGTCGTAAGAGTCGTCTGTCGTTCAAAAGGGAATAGTAAATTAAAGAATTTTGTTGCGTATCCCTTACGGGACGTTGCAGTCAACTCCAGCATTTTCCAGCTGCTGTTGATGTACTAGGCAAATGTTACGTTCAGTAGTTTGCCATTGCTTTCTGAACGATCGGCTCCCATACCAGCACGTTATAACACAACGCGACACGGTCTGCTGCACAAATCGGTCGCAGCTGAGCTTCGAACGCCTGGTACCCGGCCCACGAACCGCGTTCGCAAGCCTTTAGCCACGGAGCCGGCTAAATTACTGAACTTAAAATTACCTACTATATTACAAACAGTCAAGAAATGCTGGGGTTGCAATGCAACGTCCTGTAAAGGATCTGTATATAACTTACTATATCTTTTAAGTTTATTAGTGTGCGACTTTTGCCTCTGATGATGTTCTGCAATGTTTAACTGATATCCCTATTTGATTCACTGATATCCCTACATGTTTCACTGATATCCGTTCATGTTTCACTGATATCCTTTCATGTTTCACTGATATCCCCTCATGTTTCACTGATATCCGTTCATGTTTCAATGATATCCGTTCATGTTTCAGTGATATCCCTACATGTTTGACTGATATCCCTACATGTTTCACTGATATCCCTACATGTTTCACTAATATCCGTTCATGTTTCAATGATAACCCTACATGTTTCACTGATATCCGTACATGTTTCACTGATATCCCTACATGTTTCACTGATATCCCTACATGTTTCAATGATATCCCTTTATGTTTCACTGAAATAACTACATGTTTCACTGATATTCCTACATGTTTCACTGATATCCCTACAAGTTTCACTGATATCCGTTCATGTTTCACTGATATCCCTACATGTTTCAATGATATCCCTACACGTGTCACTGATATCCCTACATGTTTCATTGATATCCGTTCATGTTTCACTGATATCCCTACATGTTTCAATGATATCCGTTCATGTTTCACTGATATCCCTTCATGTTTCACGGATATCTCTTCATGTTTCACGGATATCTCTTCATGTTTCACCGATTTCTCTTCATGTTTCACTAATATCCCTCCATATTTGGTGTGTGTATGTGTGTGTGTGTGTGCGCGCGCGCATATACATATACCTATATACACATATATTCGTTAAAAGCGTTTTGACAATATTAACATTGATAAAGGTATTTTTGTGAACAGTTAAACTAATTTTTGTGAACAGCAAAACTATCTCGTGTTTTAATGCAATGATAAATAATTGATTACAAATAAGCAGTACAGCCGTTCAGGGTTAAAACTAATAGCTGATAATTGCCATATGTGGGAAACCTCTCTTTGACATATCCTTATATTTCATGGTTTTCCTTTACTGTCCTTATTTGCAATGTACCAGACAGACAAACATGTTAGGAAAATCACGAAGTGTTTGTCATCACATTGCTCGCAGAACGTCGCTCTTGTGACAGTCAGCTGGAGAGACTGCCCTTCCTATTTCAGTTACATATTCTCACTAATTTTCATGATCATATTGTCTTTAACGTGCTGAGCTACCGTATAACAGTAGATGCTACCACCCGCTTTCTGTTAGCGCCAAATGTTGGGCGGCGATCACCAAGCCCGTCACCCCACAACAGCTTCGGGCGGAATAGCGCAATTGGGAGGGTACAAGCCTTATCCTGGTGTTGAGGAAATGCAACCTAAATACTAAATGCCATGGCAGGGCAGACCAGGTCCTAAACGTTGGTCGAAAATTGGTCTAGGATCGAAGCAATGACAGGCAGACAGGTAAAGCTATTGCTTTCCTGATCCTGCAGCCTCTGCAGCTTATCTTGTTCCAGATATATTAGTGTTACCTTTTCTGTGGCGTAAACTAGGCAGGCCGAGAGAGGGATCATACTGTAAGGGCAACACATTGTCTCTAGAGTAAACTAGGCAGGCAGAGAGAGGGATCATGCTGCAAGGGCAACACATTGTCTCTGGAGTAAACTAGGCAGGCAGAGAGAGGGATCATGCTGCAAGGGCAACACATTGTCTCTGGAGTAAACTAGGCAGGCCGAGAGAGGGATCATGCTGCAAGGGCAACACATTGTCTCTGGAGTAAACTAGGCAGGCCGAGAGAGGGATCATGCTGCAAGGGCAACACATTGTCTCTAGAGTAAACTAGGCAGGCCGAGAGAGGGATCATGCTGCAAGGGCAACACATTGTCTCTGGAGTAAACTAGGCAGGCTGAGAGAGGGATCATGCTGTAAGGGCAACACATTGTCTCTGGAGTAAACTAGGCAGGCTGAGAGAGGGATCATGCTGCAAGGGCAACACATTGTCTCTGGAGTAAACTAGGCAGGCAGAGAGAGGGATCATGCTGCAAGGGCAACACATTGTCTCTGGAGTAAACTAGGCAGGCCGAGAGAGGGATCATGCTGCAAGGGCAACACATTGTCTCTGGAGTAAACTAGGCAGGCAGAGAGAGGGATCATGCTGCAAGGGCAACACATTGTCTCTACAATTCAGTCCAGCCTGTGCGCTGTGGAGAGGTTATTATGCCTTCTTTTGAAGCGCATATCTATCGTCTGTCAGACGGCAAGGTACCATCGTCAGTGATGTCATTATTGTCATTGTATTCATTATTTGTGATTTGAGTGTCGTTTTTATTTTCCGATGAAGATTTATTGCTGGAAATCTCTCTTTTTGTGATTGTTGTCTTATTAAGCAGATCTTCCACTCTTCGTGTATTTTCCTTCTGTCTTCCATTGTGCAGGTTTTGCAGCAAATAACCACATTTAATTTGGGAATAAACAGTAAAGACTATCATGCATTTATTTTCCTTCAGGATGACGATGAAAAGAATGACAGCTAATATAAAATTCTGCTTTTCAGAGACATTTTATGCCTATAGTGTTATTTTTCTTGTTACACAAAATGGCTTCCGAATATGTTCTAATTTAGCCAGAATTTGTTATCCAACGCAAAGCTACAGCACTTTATACCATAAGGGACAAAGAAAAGCATTCGATTATTCATGGAGATTAATTACTATAAGTTACATAAGAAAAAAGTACTCAGCCATAGAATGGACACATATATACAGATGGCCCAGTGATGCAAGCCATAATAGCAACGGCCGTGAAGTACACATTACAATAAAAATCGTAGTTGCATATCCATTACAGGACGTCGCAGTCAACGCCAGCTATGTTGTGGCTGTTAATGATTTCTTAGCAGTTTTACGTTCAGTAGTTTGCTATAGCGTTCTGAACGACCAGCACCCATATCTTTTATGGAAACCAACGCAAGGCGGGTTGTTTCCAAATCACACGTAGCTGTGTTTCGAACGCGGTATGAAACCAGAAAGCTATGGCAAACTACTAAACGTAAACTTTAAAATAAATCACAAACAGCTAAATTGTTGGGATTGACTGCGACATCCTATAAAGGATATGCAACTAACTAACTTAAAAACTTATGGGACAATAAGTACATTATGATATAGACTTAAAATTGATGTGAAATAGTGAAAACGTGTAATTTACAACATATTTTTAAAATATAAATAAAAATAGACGTGCTATTAGTGATGGATAAAAACACAAACTGAAGATAAAGCAACGTAAGAAGCGATCCCATCAGTAAACAATATTAATTTTAAAGAAATATCAATACCAATGCTTCTCACTACAAAGAAGCGACAAACTGATCACGTTTTAACTCAAAAACGCGCCACTGAACATCCAAACACCATCTGTGCAACAAAATGACAGTTGAACAGACAGACATGTTCCAATAGGGGGAAGATCAACAAATAGCGCAACGTGTTCTCCAAATTGTTGGCTCTATGACATAAGCAGACTTAAATCATGACTTGACCCTACACAGTATGTAAATAATCTGTAGAGTAAAGAGAAGAACTTGACCCTACATAGCTTGTAAAAGGATCTGTAGAGTAAAGAGAAGAACTTGACCCTACACAGCTTGTAAAGGGTCTGTAGAGTAAAGAGAAGAACTTGACCTACACAGCTTGTAAAGGATTTGTAGAGTAAAGAGAAGAACTTCAAACGGGGTGCTTGAGGTCAGTGTGGCCGAATGGATAAGAGCTTAAACTTCTTCTTAAAATTCCGGTGTGCTGATGGACCAAAATGTTGACAGGGGGGCGTAAATTGCAAGTACCTCAGAAATCGGAGTGGGTTCCTCTGATGGCGAGGGACACTGGCAATAAGAAAAGCTAATCCACACGCAAACATCAGTCCAGTGTAATAGAAGTATTAGCACTTGAATGAACTTCATCCATCCATCATGTGCCATGCCGGTAAGCGTGGGCGGTCATGTTATGCCATCTCAGTCGATCACCAGAGTCGTGGGTCAGTTCAGTGTTCCTGTCTCGACCATGAAGCCATCCAGGTATTTACTTCTTGGTCTTCCCCTTGGTCTCTTCCCTTCGATCTTGCCAGTCGTCACCAAGTTCTCCAAGTTATTTCTTCTCATAACATGCCCAAAAAATTTATGAATACAATTGGGTGGAACTCCGGTAAAGCTGCGAAAATGTAAACAATATAAAATGACAGAAAGTAGTGCAGCTTTACATAACAGCTTTAACATTTAAGACACATAAAGGACTTTAGACTGTCTACGTCTAATGACTCTAATCAGTTTACGAACTTCATTTGTTTCTTGAAGGACTTATTCATTGGTTTTTCTGTCTGTCCATGGTATTCTTTGCATTTTCCTCAGAAACCACATTTCCACAGCCATCAGCTGTGTTTCAGCTTGACTGTTTATTGTCCACGCTTCATATCCATACAAAAGTATAGGTTCTATGTAGCACTTAAATACTCTTTTTCTCGTTCCAATTGATATCTTTTTATTGGTCAGTATGCTTGTCATCTTGCAAAAGGCTACCTTCGCAATTGCAATTCTTGTTCTAATCTCTTCAAGGCATTTTCCATCAGATGTTATGATGTGCCGAGATAACTGTATCGATTCACTTGCTTAAGGATATGCCCATTTACTTGTATATCACATTGTGAAATTTCCTTCTTCCCAGTGACGACCATAATCTGTGTCTTCTTAATATTCAATTCTAACCCTAGTTGTTCACTATGTGCAACAATCGCGTCTACTAAATTTTGCATTTTCTGTTCATTGTCTGCAATCAAGACTGTATCATCTGCGTATCTAATGCTGTTGATGTATCGTCCCCCAATGTTGATTCCTTCCATATCTTCAATATTTCTGAAAATATTCTCACTGTACAGGGAAAAAAAGATCTGAAGACATTACACATCGCTGTCTCACACCTCTTTTAATAGGCTGATATTGACCTACATCTTTATCAATTCTGATGGCAGCTTGTTGTTTCCAATATATGTAATGTTTACAAGTCTAAGGTCTGTTCCATCAATGTGTAGATCCTCAAGCATTCTTATCATGTTGACATGTCTCACTGTATCGAAAGCCTTTGTGTAGTCAATAAAGCTGTCATATATTCTGAAGGGACAGGGAGATCACTGTAGTGCATGCCCCATTTCTAACTAAAGAAGTTGGGCCCCATCCTCTTCTATCTTCAATAACCCCAGAATATGACCCTCGAGTTATCTACAGGCCTCGCCTTATTAATTTAGTCTAGGAGATATAGATTATGGCCCTGGTGAGAATAGTAAATACTAACTGGGATTCTGCCCCTTCTCCAAGGATTCTTTTAGCTCTTGAGCCCCCTTTTTATCAATTCTGAGGAAAGTCTGGAGAATTCTCTCAGCCTGATTTATGTTAAGAAAGCATGGATGTTGAGCAGTTGATAGACCTAGAGTCTTCTCTCCCCAATTTAGTAATTCATCATGAGTGGATTTGTTTTGACAATTACACATTTAACAAATTCCAGTAGACATTGACAACATGTTTTACACACATAAGATGGAGAATCAACAGATAAGTTTGACTGACAAATCAACATAAGGTCAGTTAAGGTTCATCATTTATTGACTGGCCTGTGTCCTCTGGCCTGTTACATACATTTTCCGTTGTGGTTTACACAGGATAACATAGAAAATGGCATATAGGCCCAAGTTTACAGTCAATCAACAAATAAACATCAATGAATACTATGTCAACAAGTGTGGAAACATTGTAAACATTTAAATGTTGTACATTATAAGTGTGGAGATGATAATTCAACATTTAGGTATCTGTTCCTGAAATGGGTGTTGTGTGTTCCTTAGAGAAATGTAACCTTGTGATTGGGAGATTAGGATAAGCCTCGGTCCATTGTCTGATGGATCCACTTCAGTTCTGCCCGTGTAGCTTCTCTGAAGGCTTCCCATACTCTGCTCATGGCTTAGTCATCTTCCATCTCACGTGTGGTTCATCTCTTTCTCTCTCTTCCCTCTTTCTGGTCTGGGTTGGTTGGTTGGCCAGTTGGTTGCCACCAAGAATTCACTGTGTAAGATTCACATAGATATGTACAATCCTACCAATGCAATATTCTAGAAGTAGGTCGGAAGAAACCTAAATTCCTGAAGTAGGAACTAGTCCCCCCCCCCCCTCCTCTTTTCTCTGATCTAGTGTTGGATTAATTTGGGGTGGTCAGCGTTTATCACACTGTGTACGCCTGGTATCAGCTGGTTCCTGCTGTATGTAAGTTCTCATTGGACCTGGGGTCAGTGAGACGTGTACAGTAAGACAGTGACAAGAGTGAGGAGGTGTCAAAATGCATATGAATAAATGGCATACATTTATAACATTTCTATCACTCAATTGGGTTTGTAGTGTGTATAAATGGTTCTCTGTGTTTTCCCAATTAACCAACTTTTCCTTCTTCTTTGTATAATAACTCCTCTCCCATTACCTGTTGTTGTTGTGGTGTTGAGTGTTGGGTGGTGTGGTGTTGTGTTTTAAGTTATGTTGAGTAGTGGGTTAAGTCAACTTCTGGTGATGGAGTTCCGCGAAGCATAACTTTTCTGATGTAATGCAGTTCATGAGTGCCCTTATCTAAGTAAAATCTGACATAAATATAAATATTTATTCCATCAAACCCTATTTATTCAATATATGAAGGAGAAAGGGAAGATATGATTTCTCTTTCAGCTCTCTAGATTGTAAATAGGCATAGATAAGTCTGTTTTAAAACGAGGCACTTGTTCTAGTACACGAACTGTCTTATGAGCTGTAGATAGTGATAGTAATTTAAGCAGTGTTTCTGCTGAAATGCACAAGATTGCTTTAGAATCATCACTTCGTACATTGTCTAGAATAGAATGTAGTATTATTATGCACCTCTTAAAGTTAATAACTATCTTTAAGAATATCAGAGATTGCAGTATTCGAAGAGAGTATTAGATTGTCAGTTTGCCCGGGAAACGGCTCTGCGTCGTCAGAATCTAACAGTCGAAGCATTTTTCACTTCAGAGGTTTTAATTTACAATAATACATTTCAATTGACAGTTACAAACACTGGATACCATTACTTGATACTTGATACATCTGGTCATCAGTTTAATCTAAGGAGTCACAAGCTTACCTCGGATTCAGACATTCTGCCGTTCTTGTTTGAAAATTCGGTCACACCAGCTTTTGCATCTGCTCGTCAAGCTGTCTGCAGTGGAAGTGCGCGATTAACATATTCTAAGCAGGCGTCCTAGCGGAGACGTTGTCACGTGTCTGTTTCTATCCAATGATCTCCTGAGCTTTGGCTGATGAAATATTCCAAGAATTGACGTCATCTGTCAATCTTTCATTTTCAGTTTTGATTTTGCGTTCGTTTTCAGTTGTGGTTTCGGTTTGAGTTTGTGCAGTCAATTGTTATATATTATCCCTCTCTTTTGCGTGCATTCTTGGTAACTGAATAATGGTGGTTAGCGGTTATGCCACAAAAGCAAAGATATAGATCTGTGTTTACTTCTATAGAACGTTCAATTACTGTTCTCAGTATATACACAGCATTTACTGTGCCCTTGCCTTCTACAAAACCACATTGTTCTTCTCCAATTTCGGGTTTTATTTTCTTCCTAACTCTTTGCATGATAATTATCAGCAGAATCTTCGTGATGTGGCTCATTTTACTAATTGTTCGATGTTGATCGCATTCCAAGGCTCCTGATTTCTTCAGGATTGCAACAAATATAGAATTACATAATTCAGGAGGTATATCTCTAGTATCGTATATGGCGTTCAGCAGTCTGGTGACTTGATCTATTCCATATTCTTCTAAGGCATTGATAATTTCTATTGTGATGATATCTGTACCTGGGGGTCTTGCCAGTTTTCATATGGTTAAGAACATTCTGAACATCCATCTTTAAAATTGATGGTCCTTCATTATTATTCCGATGATGATATCGTTCTTCTCTTCTATCATCATAAAGGTCTTTCACATAATCTGACTACGCGTGTAAAATCTGATCTTTTTCTATTATGAATTTGCCATCTTTGGTTTTTTGGCAACCCGTTGATGTGTGTGTTCTTTTGTTAGTGATGTCATTAATTCATTTGTGCATTTATTTGGTATTCCGGGTGTTGCATTGGTTTTCAATTTCCTTGCAATGTTCATCAAGCCATGTTTATTTTGCTTCTTTGCATAGCTTCTTAATTTTCCTGTGAATCTCTTCATATATTTCCATGTTATGTGTGTTATTTCTTCTTACTTCCATGAGTTTTAAGATGTCTTCCGTCATCCATTTCTTGCGTCCTATTATCTTTATTTTTGGGATGGATGTTGAATGAACTACACTTGAGCTCAAAGCCTGCGAACGCTACTAAAATAATGGCTGCCAGCTATAAAGGGCGATACATGCACTGCCAGCTATAAAGGGTGATACATACACTGCTGTGTGATAGAGAACGAAGGTGATACATACACTGCTGTGTGACAGAGAATGAGGAATAAGCAAAGCAAAATGCTTGAACAAATGGCATGAACCGAAAGGAAACAACCGATACCATTGTAACAAGAACACATTTTCACATATAAAATCCACACGTAAACACGTAAAAGCCACATAGAAATGAGCGTTGACCAGTATGATCCGAAAATTACTTGACTGACATTTGAACAAGTCGCACAAAGCATAAATCAAATGCATGTTTCATAACAGTCTGACATAAACAATTAGAGAGGTGATAGTGATAATATTTGCCTGAACATTTGTATATAAGACAAAGGATTGGCTGTTCATCCATTAATGTTTGTGCGATACCTTGCAGTGCTCTGTGAGTTTCTGAAACTGTTAGCTACGCATATTCAAATATGCCTTGCTTGTTGAGAGCATTAACGCTTCATTCGTGTCTACAATAGACAAACATGGCTTCTAATTTGTCGGTGTGTGTGCTTCTGATATGTCTTCATGCTGGCGGTATGTGTCAATTTATTATATATATTATATTTATATATTATATTTATATATAGACATGCATACTAAATCATCCATTAATTAAGGCTTAATCTACATACTGACTCTACAAAGTTGCGAATTAATTATTCTTTTCGTATAATTAGTATGCCTACCAGTTTGGTTAACTTCCTGTGTGATTGCCTATCTACATGCTTATCTGTCTGCCTACATTCACACACATCTACATTTAATAATACACATTTGCTTACGCTCTTAACAAAATCATATACAACCAATACAAAAATTTACTATCACCATCATATGCCAGAGAAGTCACAAATGTCTCATAAGTCCGCCTGAGTATTTTTCGGACTATCTGACGTCTTAACACGCCAGTTTCGTGCTGGCACATGAGCTGTTGTGTCTGGACAGTACAGTGCTGACATACAAGCTGCTGTGTCTTGAGAGTTCGATGCTGACAAACAAGCTGCTGTGTCTTGACAGTTTGGTGCTGACACTCAAGCTGTTGTGTCTTGACAGTTCAGTGCTGACACTCAAGCTGTTGTGTCTTGATAGTTCAGTGCTGACACACAAGCTATTATGTCTTGACAGTTTGGTGCTGGAACACAAGCTGTTGTTTCTTGACAGTTCAGTGCTGACATACAAGCTGTTGTCTTTTGACAGTTCAGTGCTGTCACACAAGCTGTTGTGTCTTGACAGTTCGGTGCTGACACAGAAGCTGTCTTGACAGTTCGGTGCTGGCACACAAGCTGTTGTGTCTGGACAGTTTGGTGCTGACACACAAGCTGTTGTGTCTGGATAATTCAGTGCTGGCACGCAAGCTGTTGTGTCTTGATAGTTCGGTGCTGACATACAAGCTGTTGTGTCTTGATAGTTCGGTGCTGGCACATAAGCTGTTGTGTCTGGACAGTTCGGTGCTGGCACACAAGCTGTTGTGTCTGGACAGTACAGTGCTGACACACAAGCTGCTGTGTCTTGACAGTTCGATGCTGATAAACAAGCTGCTGTGTCTTGACAGTTTGGTGCTGACACTCAAGCTGTTGTGTCTTGATAGTTCAGTGCTGACACACAAGCTGTTATGTCTTGACAGTTTGGTGCTGGAACACAAGCTGTTGTTTCTTGACAGTTCAGTGCTGACACTCAAGCTGTTGTGTCTTGATAGTTCAGTGCTGACACTCAAGCTGTATTGTCTTGACAGTTTGGTGCTGGAACACAAGCTGTTGTTTCTTGACAGTTCAGTGCTGACATACAAGCTGTTGTCTTTTGACAGTTCAGTGCTGTCACACAAGCTGTTGTGTCTTGACTGGTCGGTGCTGACACAGAAGCTGGTGTGTCTGGTTAGTTCAGTGCTGACACACAAGCTGTTGTGTCTTGACAGTTCGGTGCTGACACACAAGCTGTTGTGTCTGGATAATTCAATGCTGGCACGCAAGCTGTTGTGTCTTGATAGTTCGGTGCTGGCACACAATCTATTGTGTCTTGATATTTCGGTGCTGACACACAAGCTGTTGTGTCTTGATAGTTCGGTGCTGACACACAAGCTGTTGTGTCTGGAGAAAACCTTCAAGAGTCATGACTACTTGCAGGAGGTCAGCATGGCTGAATGGATAAGAACGCTCGCTCTTAAAAGATCCGGTTTGCTGATGTCGAGGTAGCGGGTTCAGTCCCTGTACCGGTCAGTTGGACTAAAATGTTGGCTTCTATTCGTTTATTCTGGGTATGTAAATTACAAGTACATAAGTCGTAGTGGGTTCACCTGATGGCGAGGGACACTTGGTATAGGGAAAACTAATCCACACGCAAGAACCAGTCCAGTGCACTAGAAGTAATAGCACGTGGATAGACTATGCTTGAGTTCAAAGCGTGTAAACAAAAACAAACTGACTTCTTGCTTACACATATGTATGCCATCCAGAGTAAAGCCGTTGATTGCCGCATAACAAGGACATCAGTAGTCTGATCGAGGTATTTATTGCCATTTACAGTATCTAAACACAGAAATGACAAGTAGTCTGATCGAGGTATTTATTGCCATTTACAGTATCTAAACACAGAAGTGACAAGTAGTCTGATCGAGGTATTTATTGCCATTTACAGTATCTACACACAGAAGTGACAAGTAGTCTGATCGAGATATTTATTGTCATTTACAGTATCTAAACACAGAAGTGACAAGTAGTCTGATCGAGGTATTTATTGCCATTTACAATATCTACACACAGAAGTGACAAGTAGTCTGATCGAGGTATTTATTGCCATTTACAGTATCTACACACAGAAGTGACAAGTAGTCTGATCGAGGTATTTATTGCCATTTACAGTATCTAAACACAGAAGTGACAAGTAGTCTGATCGAGATATTTATTGTCATTTACAGTATCTAAACACAGAAGTGACAAGTAGTCTGATCGAGGTATTTATTGCCATTTACAATATCTACACACAGAAGTGACAAGTAGTCTGATCGAGGTATTTATTGTCATTTACAATATCTACACACAGAAGTGACAAGTAGTCTGATCGAGGTATTTATTGCCATTTACAGTATCTACACACAGAAGTGACAAGTAGTCTGATCGAGGTATTTATTGCCATTTACAGTATCTAAACACAGAAGTGACAAGTAGTCTGATCGAGGTATTTATTGCCATTTACAATATCTACACACAGAAGTGACAAGTAGTCTGATCGAGGTATTTATTGCCATTTACAAGTATCTACACACAGAAGTGACAAGTAGTCTGATCGAGGTATTTATTGCCATTTACAATATCTACACACAGAAGTGACAAGTAGTCTGATCGAGGTATTTATTGTCATTTACAAGTATCTAAACACAGAAGTGACAAGTAGTCTGATCGAGGTATTTATTGCCATTTACAATATCTACACACAGAAGTGACAAGTAGTCTGATCGAGGTATTTATTGCCATTTACAATATCTACACACAGAAGTGACAAGTAGTCTGATCGAGGTATTTATTGCCATTTACAATATCTACACACAGAAGTGACAAGTAGTCTGATCGAGGTATTTATTGTCATTTACAATATCTACACACAGAAGTGACAAGTAGTCTGATCGAGGTATTTATTGTCATTTACAATATCTACACACAGAAGTGACAAGTAGTCTGATCGAGGTATTTATTGCCATTTACAATATCTAAACACAGAAGTGACAAGTAGTCTGATCGAGGTATTTATTGCCATTTACAGTATCTAAAAACAGAAGTGACAAGTAGTCTGATCTAGGTATTTATTGCCATTTACAGTATCTAAACACAGAAGTGACAAGTAGTCTGATCGAGGTATTTATTGCCATTTACAATATCTACACACAGAAGTGACAAGTAGTCTGATCGAGGTATTTATTGCCATTTACAATATCTACACACAGAAGTGACAAGTAGTCTGATCGAGGTATTTATTGCCATTTACAATATCTAACACACGAAGTGACAAGTAGTCTGATCGAGGTATTTATTGCCATTTACAGTATCTAAACACAGAAGTGACAAGTAGTCTGATCGAGGTATTTATTGCCATTTACAATATCTACACACAGAAGTGACAAGTAGTCTGATCGAGGTATTTATTGTCATTTACAGTATCTACACACAGAAGTGACAAGTAGTCTGATCGAGGTATTTATTGCCATTTACAATATCTACACACAGAAGTGACAAGTAGTCTGATCGAGGTATTTATTGCCATTTACAATATCTACAACACAGAAGTGACAAGTAGTCTGATCGAGGTATTTATTGCCATTTACAATATCTACAACACAGAAGTGACAAGTAGTCTGATCGAGGTATTTATTGTCCATTTACAATATCTAAACACAGAAGTGACAAGTAGTCTGATCGAGGTATTTATTGCCATTTACAATATCTACACACAGAAGTGACAAGTAGTCTGATCGAGGTATTTATTGTCATTTACAATATCTACACACAGAAGTGACAAGTAGTCTGATCGAGGTATTTATTGCCATTTACAATATCTACACACAGAAGTGACAAGTAGTCTGATCGAGGTATTTATTGCCATTTACAGTATCTAAACACAGAAGTGACAAGTAGTCTGATCGAGGTATTTATTGCCATTTACAATATCTACACACAGAAGTGACAAGTAGTCTGATCGAGGTATTTATTGTCATTTACAATATCTACACACAGAAGTGACAAGTAGTCTGATCGAGGTATTTATTGCCATTTACAATATCTACACACAGAAGTGACAAGTAGTCTGATCGAGGTATTTATTGCCATTTACAATATCTACAACACAGAAGTGACAAGTAGTCTGATCGAGGTATTTATTGTCATTTACAATATCTACACACAGAAGTGACAAGTAGTCTGATCGAGTATTTATTGTCCATTTACAATATCTAACACACAGAAGTGACAAGTAGTCTGATCGAGGTATTTATTGCCATTTACAATATCTACACACAGAAGTGACAAGTAGTCTGATCGAGGTATTTATTGCCATTTACAATATCTACAACACAGAAGTGACAAGTAGTCTGATCGAGGTATTTATTGCATTTACAAGTATCTACACACAGAAGTGACAAGTAGTCTGATCGAGGTATTTATTGCCATTTACAATATCTACACACAGAAGTGACAAGTAGTCTGATCGAGGTATTTATTGCCATTTACAATATCTACACACAGAAGTGACAAGTAGTCTGATTCGAGGGTATTTATTGCCATTTACAGTATCTACACACAGAAGTGACAAGTAGTCTGATCGAGGTATTTATTGCCATTTACAAGTATCTACACACAGAAGTGACAAGTAGTCTGATCGAGGTATTTATTGCCATTTACAATATCTACACACAGAAGTGACAAGTAGTCTGATCGAGGTATTTATTGTCATTTACAATATCTACACACAGAAGTGACAAGTAGTCTGATCGAGGTATTTATTGCATTTACAATATCTACACACAGAAGTGACAAGTAGTCTGATCGAGGTATTTATTGCCATTTACAATATCTACACACAGAAGTGAACAAGTAGTCTGATCGAGGTATTTATTGTCATTTACAATATCTACACACAGAAGTGACAAGTAGTCTGATCGAGGTATTTATTGCCATTTACAATATCTACACACAGAAGTGACAAGTAGTCTGATCGAGGTATTTATTGCCATTTACAATATCTAAACACATAAGTGACAAGTAGTCTGATCGAGGTATTTATTGCCATTTACAGTATCTAAACACAGAAGTGACAAGTAGTCTGATCGAGGTATTTATTGCCATTTACAATATCTACACACAGAAGTGACAAGTAGTCTGATCGAGGTATTTATTGCCATTTACAAGTATCTACACCCAGAAGTGACAAGTAGTCTGATCGAGGTATTTATTGCCATTTACAATATCTAAACACAGAAGTGACAAGTAGTCTGATCGAGGTATTTATTGCCATTTACAGTATCTACAACACAGAAGTGACAAGTAGTCTGATCGAGGTATTTATTGCCATTTACAATATCTAAACACAGAAGTGACAAGTAGTCTGATCGAGGTATTTATTGCCATTTACAGTATCTAAACACAGAAGTGACAAGTAGTCTGATCGAGGTATTTATTGCCATTTACAGTATCTAAACACATGAAGTGACAAGTAGTCTGATCGAGGTATTTATTGCATTTACATATCTAACACAGAAGTGACAAGTAGTCTGATCGAGTATTTATTGCCATTTACAATATCTACACACGAGAAGTGGACAAGTAGTCTGATCGAGGTTATTTATTGCCATTTACAGTATCTAAACACAGAAGTGACAAGTAGTCTGAGAGAGGTAATTTATTGCCATTTACAGTATCTAAACACATAAGTGACAAGTAGTCTGATCGAGGTATTTATTGCCATTTACAGTATCTACACACAGAAGTGACAAGTAGTCTGATCGAGGTATTTATTGCCATTTACAGGTATCTAGAAAACAGAAGTGACAAGTAGTCTGATCGAGATATTTATTGTCATTTACCAGGGTATCTAAACACAGAAGTGGCAAGTAGTCTGATCGAGGTGATTTATTGCCATTTACAATATCTACACACACGAAGTGACAAGTAGTCTGATCGAGGTATTTATTGTCATTTACAATATCTACACACAGAAGTGACAAGTAGTCTGATCGAGGTATTTATTGCCATTTACAATATCTACACACAGAAGTGACAAGTAGTCTGATCGAGGTATTTATTGTCATTTACAATATCTACACACAGAAGTGACAAGTAGTCTGATCGAGGTATTTATTGCCATTTACAATATCTACACACAGAAGTGACAAGTAGTATGATCGAGGTATTTATTGCCATTTACAGTATCTAAAAACAGAAGTGACAAGTAGTCTGATCTAGGTATTTATTGCCATTTACAGTATCTAAAACACAGAAGTGACAAGTAGTCTGATCGAGGTATTTATTGCCATTTACAAGTATCCTAAACACAGAAGTGACAAGTAGTCTGATCGAGGTATTTATTGCATTTACAATATCATACACACAGAAGTGACAAGTAGTCTGATCGAGGTATTATTGCCATTTACAGATATCTAACACCAGAAGTGACAAGTAGTCTGATCGAGGTTATTATTGCCATTTACAGTATCTAACACACAGTAAGTGACAAAGTAGTCTGATCGAGGTATTTATTGCCATTTACAAGTATCTAACACACAGAAGTGACAAGTAGTCTGATCCGAGGTATTTATCGCCATTTACAATATCTACACACGACGAAGTGACAAGTAGTCTGATCGAGGTACTTTATTGCCATTTACTGTATTCTAAACACAGAAGTGACAAGTAGTCTGATCGAGGTTATTTATTGCCATTTACAGTATCTAAACACCTAAGTGGCCAAGTAGTCTGATCGAGGTATTTATTGCCATTTACACGTATCTAAACACAGAAGTGACAAGTAGTCTGATCGAGGTATTTATTGCCATTTACAATATCTCACACACAGAAGTGACAAGTAGTCTGATCGAGGTATTTATTGCCATTTACAGCTATCTAAACACAGAAGTGACAAGTAGTCTGGATCGAGGTATTTATTGCAATTTACAATATCTAAAACACAGAAGTGACAAGTAGTCTGGTCGCAGGTATTTATTGCCATTTACAGTATCTAAACACAGAAGTGACAAGTAGTCTGATCGAGGTATTTATTGCCATTTACAGTATCTAAACACAGAAGTGACAAGTAGTCTGATCGAGGTATTTATTGCCATTTACAGTATCTAAACACAGAAGTGACAAGTAGTCTGATCGAGGTATTTATTGTCATTTACAGTATCTAAACACAGAAGTGACAAGTAGTCTGATCGAGATATTTATTGTCATTTACAGTATCTAAACACAGAAGTGACAAGTAGTCTGATCGAGATATTTATTGTCATTTACAGTATCTAAACACACAAGTGACAAGTAGTCTGATCGAGGTATTTATTGTCATTTACAATATCTAAACACAGAAGTGACAAGTAGTCTGATAGAGGTATTTATTGCCATTTACAGTATCTAAACACAGAAGTGACAAGTAATCTGATCGAGGTATTTATTGCCATTTACAATATCTACACACAGAAGTGACAAGTAGTCTGATCGAGGTATTTATTGTCATTTACAATATCTAAACACACAAGTGACAAGTAGTCTGATCGAGGTATTTATTGCCATTTACATTATCTAAACACAGAAGTGACAAGTAATCTGATCGAGGTATTTATTGCCATTTACAATATCTACACACAGAAGTGACAAGTAGTCTGATCGAGGTATTTTTTGTCATTTACAATATCTAAACACACAAGTGACAAGTAGTCTGATCGAGGTATTTATTGCCATTTACAATATCTAAACACAGAAGTGACAAGTAGTCTGATCGAGGTATTTATTGCCATTTACAGTATCTAAACACAGAAGTGACAAGTAGTCTGATCGAGGTATTTATTGCCATTTACAGTATCTAAACACACAAGTGACAAGTAATCTGATCTAGGTATTTATTGTCATTTACAATATCTAAACATAGAAGTGACAAGCAGTCTGATCGAGGTATTTATTGTCATTTACAGTATCTAAACACACAAGTGACAAGTAGTCTGATCGAGGTATTTATTGTCATTTACAGTATCTAAACACAGAAGTGACAAGTAGTCTGATCGAGGTATTTATTGCCATTTACAGTAACTAAACACAGAAGTGACAAACAATTTGTTGCACGATTTTATTGCCTGGCATATTTCTCTGCATCTCGCCAGGTGCATACTGCAGAGGTAAATACCTTATGAAGTGAAGAAATAAAAAATACTTAAACTGAAACAATTAAAACGGTTCCAGTCGGTTTCGTGCAAGCAGAAAGAGTTCGTTTTAAATTTGAAATTACCGTGAAGATAACAGATGTTCCAAATTAGTACAATGCCCATGATTATGTGTTTTAATTGTTTCAGTTTAAGTATTATAAATTTATTCACATCATATGATATATAACTCTGCAGTATGCACCTGACGAGATGAAGCGAAATAAGCGAGGCAATAAATAGCACAACATATTGTTAGTGGCTTCTGTGTTTAAATTCACTAATAGTATTCATTATTTACAGCATCTGCTCATCCCATTGATACACCCACAACTGTCGCCGCCAAACGTGACAAAGATATGAATTTCTCTCTCCTCCTGACACCAGTTTTGCTTGGCTCAGAAACGAAAGCAATAGTCTTATCCGTGGACTTGTGTATTTTCTTAAATCACCGTCTACATATGCCCTGAGCATAGCTTCTTCAAAGCAGAATTACAAGTCCATATTAACAGTCTAAACGAAGTGTGTAAGGAACATAGATGAAAATTAGCATAAGTAAAACAGAGGCATTGTCAAAATCCACGAAAAGAAAAGATTCATCTAAAAGAACACCCCATGAATAAGTATAGAGCTTCATGTACTTAGGAAGTATAGTATCATCAAACGGCAAATCAGAAGACGGGATAGAAAATAGATGCAACAAGACATACCAACTCATTGGACAAATAGTAACAATATTAAAGAACAAACACGTATCAGTTGATACTAAAATATCACTCTACAACACACAATTCTACTAACTCTATGCCACCAATGCCAAACCTGGACAAAGACAGAAAAATAGAAAAGAAAAATTACAACTGAAAAGAGATTCATGAGAAGAATGCTCAATGTATCAAGAAGAGAGATAATCAGAAATGATGAAATCAGGACTAAAGTGGGTATTATAGCAGCGCTAGATTTCATTATAAAACAGCAAGTTAAATGGTTAGGCCATATAACTAGACTTCCAACTGACAGTATACTACAACAAGCAAAGATGCACAGGTCAATTGGAACTAGAAGAAGAGGCCGACCATATAAACGATGGACAGAGGGAATAACAGGATTCCATGGGAATCTCTATATATGAAGCCCATAAACGGGCACTCTCCCTCTGTTTATGCTTCACCTCGACACAGCAAGGTACAAGAGGAACAAGTTGATATGATGAGTTGATATGAGATAAGTTCTTCAGCATGTTTATGGCACAAAGCAATATTCACGTATGATAGTTAGTTGCATATCTTTTACAGAACATCGCAGTCAACCCCAGCATATTTGGCTGCGTGTGATTTCTTGGCAAGATTGCCTTCTGAACGTCAGGCACTCATATCTGTATGAAACCAGCGCAAGGCTGTTTGATTCCAAATCACCCGCAGCTGTGTTTTGAACGCGGTATACGGGATTGCGAATTGCGTAAACTTCGCCATAGCGCCGGAAAAGCTGTGAAACATCCAATGACAGCGGAAATGTAGTTCTTTGGAAAATTCAAAGGAATACCAAAGAGAGATTTGAAAACGTTGCAATATCAGGCAAATGTGACGATAAATTGAGGAATCAAAGATAATGGCACACAAACATAGATAGTTTTGCCACACAGCCTAATCGGGACAAGAACGCAGACTAATGGTCGTGTAAGATTGTGAGATGCTTATTGGCGTGGAACCTGGTGTTTAGTCATGCATCTCCAGCCAACACAGCTCATTCACTGACAGGCTGCAGGTAATAAACCGACAAAACTTTGTGGCGAATAATTTATCCACCAAGAAGGTATTCTGTCACTTGCTCTTTCACTTCAGTTTTCAATGTAGAATGAACATGTTCTATCCATATTATATCAAGTTGATGACTACGGAGAAGGATTCCGTGAAATTCGTTGAAACAGGTGCTCAATATATATATATATATATATATATATATATATATATATATATATATATATATATATATATATATATATATATATATATACAACGCACCCTATCCAAGATTTTTCTAGACATTGCTTCGAAACCAAATAACTACTCACTCACTTATATGTATTGTGACCCTGCCTAGTTACCCTCATGTATACTTACTGGAACTATTGGTGTTGGAACTCTTCGCTGGCTGCTGAGGATGGGGACAGAGCGCTTATGGGAATGCCCCGAATGCTGTGATGTCGGTTCCTAAATCAATCAATCAATCAATCAATCATGTATGCTTACTGGTTTATCCACCTGTCCTAGCTGTATATATGTATTAATATATTTTTGGGGGGGCATATCCTTTACAGGACATAGCTGTCAACACCAGCATCTTTCAGCTGTATGTTGATTTCTTGGCAGGATTACGCTCAGTAGTTTGCCATTGCTTTCTGAGCGGCCGTCTCACATACCCCGTAAGTTATCGATGCGATTCGAACCACCGCTGATTCTTACCGTCATCACGTTAACCCACGAGAGTATACGAGATTACGGAGAAAAGTCATAACCTCTAAGCCACGAAGCCGGCATTAATATATACCCGATGGAATATATTCTTGTGCACCTGTAACATGACTAATTAATAGGATATACTCGCTCTCGCATACACACATGCATAGAATTGAATGTTTCATGTGCATGTCGGTTTTGTTATCTTCCTGGCAGTGGTGTTTGCAAGCATACAGGGACATTTTCAGTTAAAAGATTGTTTGGAGAATGACACGGACTTATTGTGGCTGTTGGAATATGAAATCGACGAGACTTTGCAGCATCAGCACATTTTGACACAATCCACGGGTTTGGCATTGTATTATCTCATTAAAAGCAGGCACATTGCACAATGGCTAGTAGCCGCAGTGATAGATCAGTTCAGTGATCACAAGACCATAGATGTCAGCGATTGGAGCTTTCGTAAATATTTCGTAGATTATTATAGCGTTCCCTATATGAAGCAGGATACAGAACAACTGCAGACAGCAATAAAAGATTTAAAGTCACTTCTGGAGCGGAAAATACAATTTGTCGAACTTTTGTTTGATGAAATGAGCGGAGTCAGGCAGACAACAATACATGTTGGAGTTGTCTTTCTGGATAGTTCCACCCTCACACTAGAAGAAATACGAAACGTGCCATCCATTTTACAAATGCGAAACAGCAACGTGAAGATGTTTGTTGCCATATTTGGTAATAAACTTGGAGAGGAAGTTGTACAATTGACGGACACTTTTGTGTTACCAGAGGCGGAAATCAGTGGCTTCGATCAGTATCTACTGATGGCCATGTGCAAAACGTGTGGAAAATCATGGCCCCTTCTCTTTGTTAATAAAACCAACTTCAACATGCTCTCCTGCTATTATATGATCTAAACCGCAGAGTTGAGGAAATCGACCTACCCAATGACACTGCAACAGGTATTACAATAGCCTTTTAGCAATGATTGAAACTGTAGAGGAGATGGTGTTTTTAAAGAACCACTTATATGAAATATTCGAAAAAGTCACATGTCTAAAGCTCACATTCATATCGGCCTTCGCAGAGACTTGAGTAACTATGCAAAACGATTTCAGTGGGAGACCACTCCAGGAAGGTATCAACCTCTCTTAGTCCATCATTGGCTTCCTGGTGAACCTTCTAGAGCAGTGTTTCCCAACCTTTTTTGTGCTATGCCCCACCCAAGCCTTTCTAAAATTGTTATGCCTCCCACCCCCCAACATATACATTATTTTCAATATTCAAAAATTAAAATGTTCACTAAAGAAACTTGAATGATAGGTTTCAGGAAGAAATCATTAGGAAATTATTGAGCAAACACAGTAAGTACATTTTCAAGACATATAATGGAGAACCACAATATACAAAACATTGATTAGACCAGTTGTGCTGTATGGCTCTGAAACCTGGAGTACAACTAAAGGAGACGAAGCCTTGTTACAAATCTTTGAGAACAAAATCTTAAGACGCATCTTTGGGCCCATTAGGGATACACAAAGTGGAGAGTGGAAAAGAAGAAGCAACAAAGACATTTATGATCTGTTTAAGTCCCCGCTAATCACTGGTATCGTGAAGGCTAATAGACTGCAATGGCTGGACCATATAGAAAGAATGGAAGATAATAGGAAAACAAAACTCGCTTACACTCATGAAATAAATGACCGTAGACCCCGAGGAAGACCAAGAAGACGGTGGAGAGATAATATACATACAGACCTACAAGCACTTGGAATCAACGACTGGCAAGAGAAGGTCAACCAGAGAGACGAATGGAGACGGCTTGTATCTGCAGCAAAGAACCTCAATGGCTCGGAATGCTGAAGAAGAAGACGATAATGGAGAACTGCAATTCAAGTACACAATAATTTTAATGAAAGATTTTTCTATATTATTTTAATTATTAGTAATTATTTATAATTTAAATTTAGTGAGATCCTTGCGCTTGATGCTTGCTGCAAAGAGATTTTATGTCAGGTTCCAATTTAGTTAACTTCAGTCTCAAGTTTCCCAGTTTTGTTATATTCAGCCTATTTCTTCCATTTTCGAATTGCCCCCCTTAAAACTCGAATTGCCCCCCCCCCCCCCCCCTGTTGGGCGTGGGCCCCACGATGGGAAACACTGTTCTAGAGGATGCATCAATGCTGACTGTGGGGTACGGCAGTTTACCAGTCACCGGACAAATGCTAATGCTACCAGCAATGTAATACAGAGTATCGCCTCAGAAGTAGACGCTCCAATTGAAGGATGGGCAAATGTTAACTGTCATCCTGAAATGATGTCTTTTTAACTGTGTGAAATAGCTCTTCCCCGACGTATTATAGTATGTCCACATTTGTTTGCCGCAATATAAACATCCATATCTCAGTAACCAACTGAGGGAAAATTATGAGATGTAGTATATAACCTTATCATTATGTCCACCCAACTAAAAAAATTTTGTTCTGGAGATTTTACAGCAGATTTCAAAGTTTGTTTATATGCGGTACATACTTTACGGCTTAGAGATTAAGTACGTCATTTTAACAGTATTACAGCTTCACCAAGACACATCCCCGCGAAGTTAAATGGGATTGTTCAGAGGTGTCTCCAAATGGGGGTTCTTTCATGAATCGTGATTATATAAATAAACTAGCTGACAAGGCCCGGCTTCGCCCAGCTCCTGGCTGGGATCTATCTATCTATCTATCTATATATCTATCTATCTATCTATCTATCTATCTATCTGTCTATCTATCTATCTATCTATCTATCTATCTATCTATCTATCTATCTATCTATCTATCTATCTATCTATCTATCTATCTATCTATCTATCTATAGTGCTATAGTGCTATAGGGGAGATTGTGCGTGGGTGGGGATGTGTGTGTATATAGGTAGGGGTGTGTGGTTAAGGGATGTGTGGCTGGGGGAATGGGTGGATGGAGGATGTGTAGTTTGGTGGAGGATGTGTGGTTGGGTAGAGGATGTGTGGGTGGGTGATTGTATATGAGTAAGGGTGTTTGGTTAAGGGATGTTGGTTGGGGGATGGGTGGGTAGAGGATGTGTGGGGTGGGTAGAGGATATGTGGGTGGGTGAGTGTGTGCAGGTTAGGAGATGGTGGGGGATGTTTGCAGGTGTGGGCTCGGGATCTGTGAGTGGGCTCGGGGAGATGGGAGATTATGTTGGTGAGTGCGGAATTTGTGTGTGGGTAGGTGCGGAATATGTGAGTTGACGGGGAGATGTGTGTGTGGCTGAGGAATATGTGTTTGGTTGAGTGGTTGGAGGTGTGTGGGTGGAGGAGGATATTGGATGAGTGATTGTTGGTGGGAAATGGGACGGGTAGAGGATATGTGAGTGGGTGGGGAGATGTGTGTAGGTGGGGGATGTGTGGGTTATTGAATGTATGTGTTCTTGGGGTGTGGGTGGATGGGATGTGTGGTGGGTGAGAGGTGTGTGTGGGCGGGGAGATGTGTAGGTGTAGGGATGTGGTGGATGGGTGGGGGAATGTATTGTATGTGTGTGTGGTTGGGTGGGGGAGTTGGAGTGATTGGGGGATGTGTGGGTGGGTGGTGGATGTGTCTCATAACATAGTAATACGCATTGTTTATGTTTACAAAATTCACGTGACAATGTTTTTTTCCTATGCACTGTTGATGAAAGAAAGATGAGTGATTGGAAGGGCCCAATGTAAGACGGGCCTGCGTGCCCAATTTGTTACCCTTTGAAAATAAAGTATGTTCGTTCTATCTATCTATCTATCTATCTATCTATCTATCTATCTATCTATCTATCTATCTATCTATCTATCTATCTATCTATCTATCTATCTATCTATATATCTATCTATCTATCTATCTATCTATCTATCTATCTATCTATCTATCTATCTATCTATCTATCTATCTATCTAGCTATTTAAATACCTACCTACCGACCGACCGACCGACTGACCCACCGACCCACCCAGCCATCCATCCATCCATCCATCCATCCATCCATCCACCCACCCACTTACCTACCTACCTACCTACCTACCTACCTACCTGTCTGTCTGTCTGTCTGTCTGTCTGTCTGTCTGTCTGTCTGTCTGTCTGTCTGTCTGTCTGTCTGTCTGTCTACCTGCCTGCCTGCCTATCTACCTAGTGTGTGTGTGTGTGTGTTTTTTTTCCCCCCTCAATATACAAGAGACACTGACAACTATTTTAATAGTGCAAAACAAGTAATCATGTTCCGTCTCTGAACGGTAAACAGCAGAGTAGACAGTCTTTCACGAAGACTCAAAGCGGGTCTGTCACCCATGTGTACGTGTGAACAAAATACATAGACAGCTGAACAGATCCTTAAAATTGGAAACATGATGACTAAATTGCGGTATCATTTCTGGTCACTCCATACGCACATTAACGCACAGCTATTTGGAAGCTTTCACGAACTCAATATAAAAAGCTAACATGAATACTTGTGTACACTTTATTAATAGGCAGCTGAAGAAACAAGAAGGAAATGAAAAATAAGGTAAGAAATATATTCCTTCTACTATCCTGTTAATTTACAAATTATTTACTCCGTGCCTCTGTAAATTCTCTGTCTTTACTAATATTACACATTGCACCCCTCTCGGGATTCTCCATGGTGAAGTGGTCAAGCCGGTTGACTCGGGCTCCGAAGGTTGTATGTTCGATTCCGGGCCGCGTCCATCATTTCACGAGTGCATTTTTTCAGAGACTCCAGAGGGTGGAGCAGGAGCTACGGAGTTCGTGCTTTGTGCGACGCTTTCCGCGCTGCGGAAAGAAACTGAGCCATACGGGATAACAACCTGGTGCAATGCAGCCGACCCTGTCGATATTAAGCTACTTCTTTCATTGCACCCACTCCTATACGAATCCGGATACGCCTTTGTGTGTCATCTGAATTAGCAGGTCTCCCATTACTGTAAACATAACTTTGTTAGCGAGAAATCACTAGTTGTTCAATGATTTAAGTTGTTTTTGAACCTATCAAAGACATATTCCTTGGGTGGGGGTAAATATAAGACGGCTGGAAAAATTTCATAACGATGCAACAGACAGTTTTTAAAATAATTGATTGTGAATGAAGGCATTCAAATCGGGACATACTATAATGATTCTGATTTTATCCATGGTATACCAGCCCCAGCAGAAAATGTTTACATCTTATTTAGAAAGAGGCAATTTTCTTATCTATGAAACAAATATTGTGTCCATTTCTGCAAACGTTGGGAATCCCAAATTTCTTCAATTTCTGAGAGACTCACATGTAAACTTTCCCATCTTTGACTGTGGAGAAAATGTCGGTGATGGTAGATACATTTCCTATAGTATGGTTTGTGATTTCGTTGATCACTGCAGCAAGAAACGGGATGAACTGTTGTGTTTGAACTAATTGGAAGATGTGGAAGACGGAGACACAGATATGTACTGCACTTCTGGACAAAGCCTGAGCAGCTTAGAGTATAAATGCGACAAATTCAGGGACTGTAAGGACGGGAGCGACGAGGGAAACTTCCTTGTACATTGCACAAGTTTACGATGTCATGATGGTTCCTGTCTGCCACTACAGTGGCTCAACGATGGAGAATTTGACTGTTTCGTTTACACTAACAGTTCCTCTGATGTAATCGTGAGTGATGAAAACTCGTTTCCGAATATGCATCTACCAAATAACAAGAGCTGTGCATTAGTATGTGACCGGCGCACATGCATAGATGAGTCTCAGCTTGGGGATGGAGTGGCACATTGTACAGGTGATGAAGGACCATTGGATGAGACCATAGGAAAACTGGAACCTGTAAAAACAATCAAACATACCTTTGGACATTTTATCTGGGCTCCAATGTGCCATTATTTCACAAACAGATACGGCGGTATCATAGGATGTAAAGACATGTCACATCTTAGAGACTGCCAGAGACTGCTCACCAAAATAAATTCAGAAGGGAAAGATGACTATGTTAGTGATGGTTAAAATGATAATGGAAATGAATGATGATGGCGTTGTCGATGTGGATGGTGATGATCAAAGGGGAAAAAAAACAAGAAATAGTAGACGCAAGAAAATGAGCAGAAAAATAAGAAGAAGAAGAAGAAGAAGAAGAAGAAGAAGAAGAAGAAGAAGAAGAAGAAGAAGAAGAAGAAGAAGAAGAAGAAGAAGAAGAAGAACAATTGATTTTATCAATATTACAATGGCCGCCATTACTTCTCAGAACATCTCCTGATGCCCTTGTTAGGCAGATTAATTCTTTTATATAATTCACAACCTCGAAAGGGGTTTGAACACACGATCACTGGTCTGTAGGCAAGAATTCTGGTCACTATGTTACTGTGGCTCCAATATACAATTGTCAGAGGATTAAATAAGTAAGCTAGCAGAAAACGCAAACAGAAAATTATTATAATTTATACATACGTCTCTTGTCCGTCCTTCTTCCATCCACAAGTGGACTCGTTGACTGAATGATAAATCTGTTTAGGCATTATCCTGTTTGTTGCTTCAATGAATCTCACTGCTCATCTTGTGTTCCAACAGTCAGTATTTGAGAAAATATCGATACGTCGTTTTGGTATGCAGCTGTGGTAAAATATGGAATAAAGACACGGACTGGTCATTCTTGTATTACATTTGTATTACCATTTGGGAGAAAGACACTTATTTGTCATCTGGGTATACAGTAGTGTTGAAACCAGGAAGAAAGACACCGATTCGTCAGTCTGATATGCAGTTATGTTAAAATGTGGAAAAAAGAGACAGACTGGTCATTTTAGTATACATCTGTGTAAAAATTAACACACGGATTGGTCATTTTAGTATACAGACAAGTTGCAATATGAAGGAAAGACACGGCATTGTCATTCTGGTATTACAACTGTGTTAGAGTATTACAGAAAGACATTTACATAACGGAAAAAAACATTGTCAAATGGATTTTGTAAGCATAAACAAAGCATATTACGCATGATACATTCACATGAGGAAAAAACATTGTCAAATTAAAGTTGTAAACATAAGCAGTGCATATTGCAATGTTGTGAGACACATCCCTCATCCACCCTCACATCCCGCAGCCACCCACACATCCCGCAGCCATCCACACAACCCCCACCCACACATACCTCCACGCACTCACACAGACCCAGGCAAACATACATTCAGCCACCCACCCACTGATCCCCCACCCACACACATTTCCCCAGCCATCCACATATCCCCACCCACACACACATCCCCCACCTTTCTCATAACCGACACGCACACATCCACCCACATATTTTCCACCACCCACAAACACACCCGCAACCACCAAGCAATACACACATCTCAAAACCACACACAGATACCCCGCTAACCCATACATCCCGCACCTATCCACACACACATCCCGATCCCTCACAATTTTTCCCACCCACCCACACACGCATTAGCCAACCTACACCCACTCACCCACCCAATATCCGCCACCTCTCTACTACACACCCCCACCTATACACACATCCCCACCCATAAACACATATCCCCACCTGCCCACACATATCCTCCACCCAAAAACACCAAAAAGCACATACCTCCCACCCAAACACGCCCCACCACTCACATATACCCCACCCACACACATCCACCGCTGACACACATCTTCTCACAAACACACACATCCCCCACCCATACACTCATCTCTGACACACATCCACCCACTCACGTACTCATCCATCAACCACTCAAACCCACACATCACCCACACGCCCATCAACACGTGCATCTCTCATCTACCCTCCCACCCACACACACCGCAACCACCCAGCCAAATACACATCCCCCATCCTCACATACATCCTTCATCCAACTGCACACTCCACACCTCCCCCACCTCTCACACATCTCCCCTCCCACACAAAACTCCACCCATAAACACAATTCCCCCACACACACATCCCCACAAGCATTCCCTTACACATCCCCGCCCACACATCTCTCACCTACACACACATCTCTCACCCACACACACATCTCCCCACCCACCCACACATCCTCCACCTACAAAATCCTCACCAGCCATACATACATACTCCACCCACTCACATTTACTCCATCCTCACTCGCACACTCCTACCAACACAGACAGAAGAAGAAGAAGAAGAAGAAGAAGAAGAAGAAGAAGAAGAAGAAGAAGAAGAAGAAGAAGAAGAAGAAGAAGAAGAAGAAGAAGAAGAAGAAGAAGAAGAAGAAGAAGAAGAAGAAGAAGAAGAAGAAGAAGAAGAAGAAGAAGAAGAAGAAGAAGAAGAAGAAGAAGAAGAAGAGGAAGAAGAAGAAGAAGAAGAATGTCAGCGACTTGTGCGCTGCAGCTTTTCAAGACTCCGCTACTTTCGCACTGCACGAAATAACAATTCATGACATTTGCGAAAGGAATGCAATTTATTCAGAGCCGACATTTGAATGGCTCTACGAGCGTTAGGTTTCATCATCAATACACAATATGAATACATCAACGTGATGATAGATGATGCTAGCATTACACAATCTAAATGAATAGCCCTATGTTTGCCTATGGCCTAGAAAGCTATCGCATTGGTCAAGGATACGTCTACTCTCTCTACCGTCTCAAGTCAGTCTGTCTCCACGCTACACATTGCGTGGACCAGCACGGACACTTTACTCTCCATGCAGTCGCTAGTATTGCGTGCCTGGTCTTGCGAGCACGCCGGCTGGTGAGTTTGAGTAACCTGCCATATCACGGTTACTCGCAAGGACCAACAACCCAATTGCTTGGGGAAAGCCCTCGCTCATCTGTACTTGTCGACCTCTGGTCTGACACAAATGTATCTCCCTGTGAGGTTATAAATAGTACTCGGTGTCTTCCTTGTCTGGTGTCTCTCTACTAGACTAGTGTTAACTCCTTACTCCTGTAAGGCCTTATTTGGGGATGCTGACAAATAAGAAGAAGAAGAAGAAGAAGAGGAAGAAGAAGAAGAAGAAGAAGAAGAAGAAGAAGAAGAAGTTATGATTTTAATGAATATGAAGAAGAGGGATAAGAACGAAAGGAAGAAGAAGAAGAAAAAAAAAGAAATCAAAGAAGAAGAAGATGCTGACACAAAGAAACAAGAAAAAAACAATGGAAAAAAATAAATCAAAATATTTACACGGATAATTATTATTAAATGAACAGGAACGCTGGAGCAACTTCATAACATTGAAACGTTGCATATTTGGGACATACCTTTTATTGAATATCAAGAAAACAGTAACAATGGTGATATCAAAGAAAATAGGTACACCAAAATGTGACATAGAAATAGAAGGAAACACTCTTAACCAAGTGGATAATTTTAATTACCTATGGGCATTTATAACATCAGATGGAAGATGTACAACAGAGTTTAAGAGTAGAATGGAGCAAGCAAAAGCCGCATTTCAGAAAATGAAGAGTATCTAATGTGATAAGTCACTATCATTGAATGTAAGAAAGAGAGTGCTGAAATGCTATGTAGAACCAGTTTTGCTGTATGCCAGTGAATCTTGGAATGCAAATGAACAAGTTAAGAAGAAATTAGAAGCAACAGAGTTGTGGTTCCTGACACGAATGTTGCGAATTCCTTGGACTGCCATAGTAACTAACAACGATTGCCTGAAACAGGCTAATGAAACTAGAACATTATATACAACAATAAGAAAGAGACAAACATCTTTTTTCGGTCATGTCATGAGAAGAGAGGCATTGAAGAACATCGCGACAACTGGAAAGATCGAGGGGAAGAGAGGCAGAGGCAGACAAAGAGAAATGATGCTGGATGAATTGAGACGGTGGCAAGGAGGAATATCAGCAGCAGGGTTAATCCAGAAAACCAAAGACCGAGATCTGTGGAGAGCCATGAACGCCTACGCCAGCTGGCAGGCACTTGATGATGATGACATAGTTTCTCAATCTGTTTGTTATGTATAAATTTGATTATGTTTTAATTATAAAATTAATGCTTCATTGTAATAGTCTGGTGAATTGACATTGAAGGCTAAATATGTCACATCCTGTGCAAGTGTCACTTGTAGTTCGTTATCTATGAGTTTGAGATTTATACCATGCTTGATGATCAAGAATGAGTTGCCTATGTGGTAAACTGTTGGAAGAGCAGAATATATAGAGAATTACATTATTATCAAATGAAGTATGCAGTCATGAATTCAAACTCAGCTTTTTCCATCCCACCATCATCATCATATGCCATGCTGACAAGCGTCAATCAATCAATCAATCATGTGCCATGCCGGAAAGCGTGGGCGGTCATGACTCGCAATTTCACTCGATCACCGGAGTCGTGGATCAGCTCAGTGTTTCTGTCTCGCCCAAGCTATGTGACCAAGCCATCCAGGTATTTTCCTCTCGATCTTCCTCTTGTCGTCTCTAAGTTCTCCAATCAATTTCGTTACATAACATGTCCAAAAATTTTTGACTGTCTACGTCTAATTTCTCTAATCACTTTACGATTTTCATTTGTCTCCTGTAGTACTTGGTCATTGGTTTTTCTGTCTGTCCATGGTATTCTTTACATTTTCCTCAGAAACCACATTTCTCCAGCCTTCAGATATTTTTCAGCTTGACTGCTCATTGTCCAAGTTCCACATCCATACAAAAGAAAAGGCTCTATCTATCCCCTCAACACTCTTTTTCTCGTTTCAATTGACATCTTTTAATTGGTCAAAATGTTTTTCAACTTGCTAAAGGCTACTTTCGCCATGGCGATGATTGTTCTTGACAAGCGTATATGGTTTTATATTCCATACAATCACCAGAGTCTTGGATCACGTTTATGTTGTAGTCCGGATTAAGCAATGTAGCCAGGTATCTCTCTCTTTGACTTCCCCTTGCTCTTTTACCATCAATTGTGTCAATTGTCACGCTTAACAAAAACTCACTAAAAGTAAAAATTGTCACACAGTTTTCTAGTTTACATCTCCTCATAACGTGCCCCATAATCCTCGACTCCATCCATCAATCATGTGCAATGCCGATACGGGTGGGCCGTCATGTTCTGCCATCTCACTCAATCACCAGAGTCGTGGATCAGCTCAGTGTTCCTATCTCGACCATGCCACGTGGCCAAGCCATCCAGGTATTTAATTCTTGGTCTTCCCCTTGGTCTATTCTCGTCGATCTTGCTAGTTGTCACCAAGTTCTCCAATTCATTTCTTCTCATAACATGCCCAACATTTTTTGAATGCCTACGTCCAATGTCTCTAATCAGTTTACGATCTTCATTTGTTTCTTGAAGGACTTGTTCATTGGTTTTTCTGTCTGTCCATAGTATTCTTTGCATTTTCCTCAGAAACAACATTTCCACAGCCATCAGATATTTTTCAGCTTGTCTGCTCATTGTCCACGCTTCACATCCATATAAAAGTGCAGGTTCTATGTAGCACTTCAACACTCTTTTTCTCGTTTCAATTGATATCTTTTTATTGGTCAGTATGCTTTTCATCTTGCAAAAGGCTACCTTCGCCATGGCAATTCTTGTTCTAATCTTTTCAAGGCATCTCCCATCAGATGTTATGACTGTTCCGAGATAGTTGTACCGATTCACTTGTTTAAGAATATGCCCATTTACTTGTATATTACATTGTGGTATTTCTTCCTTCCTAGTGACGACCATAATCTGTGTCTTCTTACAATTCAATTCTAACCCTAGTTGTTCACTGTGTGCAACAACCGCATCTACTAAATTTTGCAGGTCCTGTTCATTGTCTGCAATCAAGACTGTATCATCTGCATATCTAATGTTATTGATGTATCGTCCCCCAATGTTGATTCCTTCCATATCTTCTATATTTCTGAAAATATTTTCACTGTACAGGGAAAAAAGATCTGGAGACATTACACATCCCTGTCTCACACCTCTCTTAATAGGCTGATATTGACTTACTTCATTATCAATTCTTATGGCAGCTTGTTGTTTCCAATATATGTTTTTTACAAGTCTAAGGTCTTTTCCATCAATTTGTAGATCTTCAAGCATCCTTATCATGTCGACATGTCTCACTTTATCGAAAGCCTTTGTGTAGTCAATAAAGCAAAGGTGTAGATCTTTGTTTACTTCTATAGAACGTTCAATTACTGTTCTCAGTATAGTACACAGCATTTACTGTACCCTTGCCTTCTACAAACCCACATTGTTCCTCTCCTATTTCAGGTTGTATTTTCTTCCTAACTCTTTGCATGATAATTCTTAACAAAATCTTCGTGATGTGACTCATTATACTAATTGTTCGATGTTGATCACATTCCAAGGCTCCTGATTTCTTTGGGATTGCAATAAATACAGAATTACATAATTCATGAGGTATATCTCCAGTATCATATATGGTATTCAGGAGTCTGGTAACTTTATCTATTCCTTATTCTTCTAAAGCATTAATAATTTCTGTTGTGATGCTGTCTGAACCGGGGGTCTTGCCAGATTTCATATGGTTAAGAGCATTCTGAACCTCCATCTTCAAAATTGATGGTCCTTCATTATTATTTTGAATATCATACTGTTCTTCTCTGTTATCATCATAAAGATTTTTCACATAATCTGACCATACATGTAAAATCTGATCTTTTTCTATTATGATTTTTTCCATCTTTTGTCTTTAGCAGCCTGCTGATGTATGTGTTATTTGATTAGTAAGCTCCTGAATTCTTTTTTGCATTAGTTTGGTATTTTTACTGTTGTGTTGTTTTTCAATTTCAATGCAGTTTTTCTCGAACCATGCTTCTTTTGCCTCCTTACATAATGTTCTGACTTTTCTGTGAATTTCTTTATGTTTGGCAGGATTATTTTGTTCTGTCTTCTTGTTTCCATTAGCTGTAAATTTCTTCAGTCATCCATGTCTGACGACCCACTTTCTTTAAGCTTTGGAATAGTTTTTTCTGCAGCTAAACTGAATTCTTCAATATTTCACATTGATCATCCACATCTTGAAATAGGATCTCTAGATCAGACAATATATCAGATTTGTTCTTTACTTTTATGTTAAGATTGTGTTGTATTTCTTTGTCAGTTTTCAATTTGCACAAATCATATTTAGTGTTTCCAGTTGTTTACTCGACTTTCTTTAACTTTACTCTCAATGTGCCTGTAATAAATCTGTGATCACTGTAACAATCAGCGCTGGGGACTGTTTTTGCGACTGTAAGGGCATTTCGAAACTTCTGCTAAGCAGGATGTAGTCTATCTGGTGTTTAATCTTGCTGTCTGGACTCCTCCATGTCCATAATCTTCTAGGATGCTGTTTAAACCAGGTGTTTCCTACAACCATTTCTTGTTCTTTTACCCATTCTACAAGTCTGTATCCTCTTTCGTTTCACTCTTCGAGACCATGGTTGCCTACACGGCATCCGTCGCCTTGATTTCCCACTTTTGCGTTGATATCACCCATTATAATATTTATTTCTGATTGTTTACATTTCTTCAAAGCACGCTCCATATCATTATAAAATTCATCTATACTTTCTTCACTGCATTCACTTGTTGTAGCATATATTTGAATGACATTTATTTTAAAAGGTCTTCCGTTCAACTTTACTAATAGAACTCTGAAATCAAAACAATGTTTTCCCGTGATGAATTTGAATAACGAAGAAACAAACAATAGATTGCACGATTTATTGCCTGGCATATTTCGCTGCATCTCGTTAGGTACATACTGCAGAAATCACACAACTTATGTGAACACATTAACCGTGTTGAGTCGCAAGCACAATTTGAAATGTTGTTTGATCAAGTCTCCAAGTTATCACCTACTTCTACGGAGTCAGTCGGGTGGCTGAAGGCCAAACTGGTAGATTTAGAACACCAGTATCGCACAACTCCCTCTAAACAGACATGTCCGCTGACCAACGAACACCTTACTGCCTTAAAAGCTTTAAAGGCCAACAAAACCCTCGTAATATTGAAACCTGACAAGGGGAGTGGTGCAGTACTGATGGACATATCAGACTACCAGAGAAAAATGGATGAAATATTATCAGATGCATCTAAATTTAGAGTAGAGCAAATAATCAACAAGTCGGAGGACCTGGATGCAAAAATGAGGAAAGAAATCCAGTCACTTGTGAATGCGGGACTCATCAGTGAGGCCACTGCAGAAACGCTCACACCGCGTGGCTCCCAAACACCTCAGATGTACGGTCTACCCAAGCTTCACAAGCCCGGCATCCCACTAAGACCGATCCTTTCCATGGTTAACTCTGCACAACACCGAATGGCGAGATGGCCAGCTGAAATTTTAAAGCCAGTACGACAGTCTTTCGATCCAAGAACATTCAGAGATACATTCGAACTGGTGGAATTATTGGATACGATGGACAAAAACAACAAACACATGGCATGCATGGATATTGCCTCTTTATTCACCAACGTTCCATTAGATGAGACCGTGAATATAATAAGCGAACGCATTAGAGACAAACAACTAAAACTAGGCATACCATCAGGTATTCTAGAGAGGCTATTAAAATTATTTACTGCCAACATACAATTCAACTTTCTAAACAAGTGTTACAGAGTAGCGAATTGGTGAAGTCAGATATAACATAACTCCAGCAGTCTCTTGATGTATGACATTTAATTGTAGTTGCTTCAGGTTTACAGACTCTTATAAATATCGTAGACAAATAACAGCGGTCCAGATATCTCGACAATACTTGATGGTGACTTAAACGTGATCTCGCTCTAAGACTGCTGGCTAATCACTAAACCCCGTTGCTATCTTTTTTTCGTCACGCGTGAGCATCCCTAGTTATTTACATTTTCCCAGGGTGCTCCCGCGTGCACTGAAGTTTAGACCCTTTTTCTCTTGCACGCCGACTTAGATTCCCTTAACAGAGACAGAGACTCTGTTATACAAGTCATATCGCCAAATTGACGGAGTGGCCAAGGGGAGCCCACTTGAACCTATTCTAGCGGACATCTTCATGGCACACTTAGAAGAAAAGAGATCCTCAGAAATCAATAACCTGGCCTTTTACCGTCGTTACGTGGACGATATACTAATTATCACCACAGACGAGCTACAAGCAACGTCGTTCCAGACCACAATGAACGAGACACATATAAACATCTCTTTATCTATGGAAAACGAACACAACGAAGCGTTGCCGTTTCTAGATATCCTAATGAGACGTAGAGCAGACGGTACAATTCAAAGATCAGTGTACCGCAAAGAAACATGGACTGGCCAATACTTAAATTTTCAGAGCTTCGCACCTGTCCAGTACAAACGGGGCTTAGTACGGACCCTGTTTGACCGTGCTAGGAAGATATGCACCCAGGACACACTGACAGAGGAATTTAAACTCTGAAGAATGCCTTAAACCTGAATTGGTACTCCACAGGATTTATAAAGCGCCACTGCCAACAGCCCAAACCGAAATCAGAAGTAACTACAGTCCCGAAACTCAAGGTATTCATCCAGCTAACCTTCCGAGGAGATGACGTAATGCAACGTCTGCGGGACCGGCTCACCACAGCAGTCGAGCGAACATTCTGTGCTGCAACTCTAGTCATCAGGTACAGAAACACACGATCATTGTCCCAGCAGTAAAAGAACCTGTAGCTTTGTACGCCAAATCAAATTGTATTTACCAATTTACATGTAGATGCGAGGCCATTTACATAGGCAGGACTGAGCGACAGTTACATTGCAGGGTTTCGGAACACATTCCAAATTGAGTGGACAAGATACTACACACAGAAGATGGTAGCCTAGGCAGGCTGACACACCGGAACAGTCCGGCTTCATCGGTCGGGAGACATGTGCTCGAGAGCGGTCACGTGGTTGAAAGAGACAGTGCCTTCCGTGTGTTGTTCAACACACAAAGTAGTCGATTGTTAAAGTTTGCTGAAGCTGTAATAATCAACCTTCGTAAGCCGTCCTTGTGCAAGCAGAAAGACATGTATTTAGTTTAAAATTACCGTGGTAGACAATCGACATTGCTGTGCGTCCATGTGTATATTTCAGTTTGAAGTATTTATCTAATTAATTCACGTAAGTTGTGTGATTTCTGCAGTATGTACCTGACGAGATGCAGCGAAATATGCCAGGCAATAAATCGTGCAATCTATTGTTTATGTCTTCTTTATTCTAATAGAACTCTGTCTGACACAGCCCAATAACCTTTAATAGAATTTGACGTTTGGCGATCTAACATAATGGCTACCTCTTTGCCCTTCTTCTCCTCCAGAGTAAATAATCCTAAAATCTTCTCCTGTCTTGATCCCTGCCCCTCTCCACCTGGTTTCACTCATTCATAATATATCAATATTCTATCTTCCCATTTCCTTTTTGATGTTATCCAATTTTCCATGTGCATTCATTGTTCTGACATTCAAGGTTCCCACCTTTAATGATAATAATCTTTTGTACCTAGTAGCCTGCTGACGGTCTGGAGTCATCTGGTGCACATGACTATCCCTACCGAGCGAGGCTGCTCCTATAGAACATCCATTTGCGCCGTTTCTCTGAATGTCGATGATATCGCAACACATAATGTTCTTGGCATCTGTGAAGAAGGTAGTTTGCCATTGCTTTCCTTCTTAGCAGTGACCTTACTGGTCAACGACCGTAGCCATTGTCTCCTCAAAAAATCATTTTACGATTATTCATTTGTTTCTTGAAGGACTTGTTCATTTGTTTTTCTGTCTGTCCATGATATTCTTTCAATTTTCCTCAGAAACCACATTTCCACAGCCATCAGCTGTTTTTCAGCTTGACTGCTTATTGTCCACTCTTCACAAAAGTATAGGTTGTAAGTAGCACTTCAACACTCTTTTTCTCGTGTCAATTGATATCCTTTTATTGTTCAGTATGTTTTTCAACTTGCAAAAGGCTACATTCTCAATGGCAATTCTTGTTCTAATCTCAGGGCATCTCCCATCAGACGTTATGACTGTGTCGAGATAACTGTATCGATTCACTTGCTTGAGAATATGCCCATTTACTCGTATATCACATTGTGGTATTTCCTTCTTCCGAGTGACGACCATAATCTGCGTCTTCTTAATATTAAGTTCTTGCCCTAGTTGTTCACTGTGTGCAACAACCGCATCTAATAAACTGTGCAGGACCTGTTCATTATCTGCAATCAAGACTGTATCATCTGCATATCTAATGTTATTGATGTATCGTCTCCCAATGTTGATTCCTTCCATATCTTCTATATTTCTGAAAATATTTTCACTGTATGGGGAAAAAAGATCTGGAGACATTACACATCCCTGTCTCACACCTCTCGACTGTGTACGTATAATTTCCGAAATCAGATTACGGAATTTATTTATTCCTTATAGAACTCTCTAATTCATGTGTTTACCCTTCAATGGTAATCTTTCATTTTCTTTGGAAACCACATCTTCACTGCCATTAGGTATATATAAGCTTATTTACTTGTTGTCCATGTTCCACTTGCATACAACAGTGTCGGGGTTATATAGCACTACGAAACACTCATTTTGTTAAATCAGCTGAGAGCTTTATTATTAGTCAGTATGTTTTCCATCTTTGAGAAGGTTATCATTGCGATACCAATTCTTGGACTAATCCATATTTTCTATCAGATATAACTTTTCCGAGATCGTTTTATCGGTTAACCTATTTAAGGATGTTCCAATTTACTTGAATGTAACATGGTTATATTTTTTGCAGCGAGACAATACACTCTTTCGTTACAATTTAATTATAACCATAACTACTCACATTGTATATTTATAACAAGAATTGCCTGCTGTGTACAGTTATAACAATAATTGCTTACTATGTACAGTTATAACTATAATTACTTTCTGTGTACGATTATAACCATAATTACTTACTGTGCACATTAATAACCATAATTGCTTACTGTGTTCAGTTATAGCCATAACTGGCTACTGCGCACAACACACACACGCACACATACACTCACACACACAGACACACACACACACACACACATATAATATTATATATATATATTATATATATATATATATATATATATATATATATATATATATATATAGCTGACACGGCCCGGCTTAGCTAAGGCCCTGCCGGGGATCTATCTATATATGTATGTACGCATGTATCTATCTATCTATCTATCTATCTATCTATCTATCTATCTATTTACCTACCTACCTACCTACCTACCTGCCTGCCTGCCTGCCTGGCTGCCTACCTGCCGACTGACTGACTGACTGTCTGTCTGTCTGTCTGGCTAGCTGGCTGGCTGGCTGGCTGGCTGGTTGGCTGGCTGGCTGGCATGCTGGCTGGCTGGCTGGCTGGCTAGCTGTCTGTCTGTCCTGTCCTGTCCTGTCCTGTCCTGGTCTGGTCTGTCTGTCTGTCTGTCTGTCCTGTCTGTCTGTCTGTCTGTCTGCCTGGCCTGTCCTGTCCTGTCTGTCTGTCTGTCTCTGTCTGTCTGTCTGTCTGCCTGCCTGCCTGCGTGCCTGCCTGCCTGCCTGTCTGTCTGTCCTGTCCTGTCCTGTCCTGTCTGTCTGTCCTGTCCTGTCCTGTCTGGTCTGTCTGTCTGTCTGTCTATGTTCGGCCTTTTCCCCGTCCCGTTGCGAGAAAAATGGGTTAGAAAATTTTTACGTATTTAACATAGATGCATTATTTTTATAAAAACTTTGAAAGTAGATAGAAATAGTCAGATTTTATCATTATATTATAACGTATATAACTGTAGATAACACCATTAAGAAAAAAACTTTAAGAAAAATACAATTATTTAAATTACATAAAACATCAATGTTACTAAAAGTAATATCCCTTTGTGTAACTTTTCTTCAGTTAAGTCCCTCTGCAATATTTTAATTAATGTCAATTTAATACGTAAATAACTGTGTTTAAACTAACAAACTATGTCAGTTGGCTGTGCGGGAATGAGAAGAACATCTGTAGAAGATTTCATCTTAATCGGATCGACCGTTCGGGAACGCATAAAGGAAACACAAAGACACACACAGACATTCTCTTTTATATATGTATATGTATATATATATATATATATATATATATATATATATATATATATATATATATATATATATATATATATATATATATATATATATACACACACTCACATACACACACATACATACATAAATGCATACATACATACATACATACACACATATATACATACATACATACATACATACGTACGTACGTACGTACGTGCGTGCGTGCGTGCGTGCGTGCGTGCGTGCGTGCGTGTGTACGTACGTACATACATACATACATACATACATACATACATACGTACGTACGTACGTACGTACGTACGTTCGTACGTACGTACATACATACATACATACATACATACATACATACATACATACATACATACATACATACATACATACATACATACATACATACATACATACATATGTTTTATAATCAGTTATCAGTTATCAGTTATCAGTTGGGGTATCTTCATTGCACTCCGGACATGTCCATAGGTGCTCAGATCCTCCCCCCCCCCCCAGCATATGCATCAGCGTCCGGTGGCTAATAGTGCCAGTTCTGTGTTGGTTGACGAGGCGCCTTGTTTTCCCGATGTACCTCTCGCGTCTGGCCGTGCCGATTCTTACTCCCAGGTCTTTCATCCTGGACAGCGATGTAGAATCACTGACGTCAAAGTCCTCTGTTCTCGCCATATCTTTGAGGATGTTAATAACATCGGCACGATCCATGGGCTGGCCATCTACAGGAGGTGCAGAGCCAGCCAGTTTATCAGCTCGTTCATTTCCCTCGACTCCCGCATGTCCCGTGACGAAGATGACATATGTTTTATAATATAAATATAAAGTATGTTTTTTTAATATAATATAAATCATGTATGTATAATTTTCTGTGAACGTTCTTCTTATCCTTACAGAAAGCTATGGAGAGAGATATTTCCCACTGAAGAACTGCGATGGCGTCGCTATGGATATTCTAGGAGTTGTAGATGTTGATAGGCTAATCTGGCAAGACCATGTGGAATCTTTACGTGCTTTGTTCGCAAGCTTAGCTGACAGCCATACGCTCTCAAAAATTCACGCAGCTATAGTACTTGCCAGTTCCAATACCCGCATAGCCAATTATTGGTACGGTAAGTGGCGTTTTCTAAATGCAAAAAGTAGAAATAAAATATACGTCGATGTAGACTTCATTACACCCCATTACCCTGTTAAAGGTGTTAAGAAATTAATAGAAATGATGTTCAAATATGTGGAGCGTTTGTTTGAAGAAATGATCGGGCGTAGGAAGACCGCTATACACGTTGCAATTATAGTTTCTGGATGGCGCCGATTTTACACAAGAAGAATTTATAAACCTGCCATCCTTTGTTCAACAGGCGAAATGCTGACATCAAGATATTTGTTGTGATTGTTGGTAATAAATTTCGCAAAGGATATTGTGTACTTAAACGACTACGATTGTTTTACCGAGTGTTAGGGCATTCAAGTACGGCGCAGCTTCTGCTGATGGCGATGTGCAGACAGTGCTTTTAAAGGTTGGGTTTCAGGTGTGCAGCTAACGCTCGGCGCGCATGTTCACTCTTGCTATAGATTTAACCGTCATGAGCAAATGGGGTGGTCTAATGCCATGATTATGATGCAACACACTTTACGGTGGATTTCTAGCACGGGTTGAAACTGAAGAGGAGTTTACATTTGTACAGACATTGTTACGTAAGACGATAAAATATCACATGACTTCGGTTGGCTCTTACAAGCAAGCTGCCGTTTTTATTGGTCTTCGAAGAGACTACAGTAGCCATGCTAAACGTTTTCACTGGTATACATCATTCAGGAGAGTATCTGCCGTTAGTCACCAAACACTGGTTACCTGGTAAACCTTCAATTAGGGTCCGGAATATATGACTGCGGATTATGGCAATTTAACGGCAGTATGGAACAATAGTCAGCAAGCATATGTAGCAGATTACTTTTCTGAAGGATGGCGGGATGTCACGTGCCATAATCGCCTATCTATGTCCCTATGTGAGGTGGTCCTTCAGCAACAGACTGGAATTAATAACATCATC
Source organism: Cepaea nemoralis (assembly GCA_014155875.1). NCBI lineage: Eukaryota > Metazoa > Mollusca > Gastropoda > Stylommatophora > Helicidae > Cepaea > Cepaea nemoralis. The sequence goes on along the minus strand of JACEFZ010006489.1, from coordinate 42,330 downwards.
AGTGTAAGGGTAACCCACCCGGGAGATTTCGCGGCTACTTTGGGCAAAGGGGATTTTTTGGCATTTAAAGACAATATTAAATCCGTTTATGAAAGTGTTGGAGACAGAGATGTTCTTCAGAGCTTCCGGAAAGCTACAAACGAATGTCCAATGTTTGATTGTGTCGAAGATACTGGTCAACAGAGGTATATACCCTATAGTTTGGTCTGTGACCACATTGACCATTGTAGGAACAGACGAGACGAAGAGTATTGCTTTCATCCGGACACGCCCTATTCTTCGCCAGTCCGACATTGTGCATCTGGTATACGTTGCTATGATGGGTTATGTTTGCCCATCAAGTGGTTCAATGACGGAGAAGTCGATTGTGGGTTTCGAGGTGGAAAGACCGACGAGGACTCCGCTCACGACGTGCTTTTTAAAGATTACAAAACATGTGCACTCATATGCAACTATAACATTTGCATAGCAATGTCTCAGCTACATGATGGCGTCAATGATTGCACAGGACCCGATGGAGCGTTGGACGAAACTATAGGAAAACTGAAATCAGTAAACATGTGCACAAGCAGAATGTCGGACTTTACGTGGGCTCCCAAATGCGTTTACATTAAAGACATGTATGGCGGTGTCATAGGTTGTAGAGACATGTCACATCTCAGAGACTGCAAGGACTTCAGGTGTGATCCTGGATATGTGAAATGCTATAACTCCTACTGCATCCCTCAGCATTATCTTCTGGATAAGACAGCTGATTGTCCTACAGGTGAGGATGAGCAGCCATTCAACATTGGGCCGTGTACGGGGAATTTTGCATGCTGGGACAGCAAGGTGTGTCTTCACCTGGACTTTGTTTGTGATGGACATTCCGACTGTCCACACAAAGATGATGAATTGAATTGTAAAACATTGTGTCCTGAAGGTTTCCGCTGCACGGCAGGTGCAGTAATTGTATTAAATAACAGTTTTCCTAGCCCTGTGAAGGTGAACCCTTTCGCTAGTATAGATACCCGAACCAGATATCTGGACCTATCAGGAATTGATTTATCTCAAACAGAAAACTTCTTTTATCAAATTACAAGTAGATGTATATACGTGGTAGTTCTGATCCTTTCAAGATGCAATATTACTAATATAAATTTGCCTTTAAATGAAACAGCAGAGCAACATTATCAATTTAATATTCAAAGACTAGACATTAGCTATAATATGATACAGGAAATATTTAGTACTGAAGCTGTCAATTATTCGCTCCCATTCATTCATAACCTAAACGCATCTTACAATAAGCGTCTTGTTTCTCTCAAACATCTACAGTTTAGTTTTCTCGAGATACTAGATCTTTCTCACACAGGACTTTCATATTTACCCGAGTCTGTGTTTGCTGGATTGCCTACCTTGAAGCATCTCAACTTAAGTTACTCTCTAATTTCAGAATTCAAGAAAGAATATTTCCCGCATGTCCTCACTCTGCATACACTCGATTTACGTGGGCTCAATATAAAGCACTACGTTGCAGATTTATTTCATGATGTCGCCATTACCCAGAATCTGTATGCAGATCATTATCAGCTATGCTGCCCTAAAGTCAGAGGTCCCAATATCCCACCGCATACATGTCATTCTCCCACGGACGCCATTTCTTCGTGTTTTGATCTCATAGGATTATTTGTTCAGCGCGTTCTTCTCTGGATGGTTGCAGTGATTGCCGTTGCAGGGAAATATGGCTGGTGATTGTGTACCGTGTAATCTGGGACAGGGCAGTTCTGAAGACAGGATACGGTTTGTTTGTGACAAACTTAGGTGTGTCTGACTTCGTAATGGGAATCTATCTGTTCATCATTGCTGGAGCTGATCTTTTCTACCGAGACAATTATGTTCTCCATGAGAGGAACTGGAGAGAAAGTGTTGCGTGCGATGTTGCTGGTTTTCTAGCTAACTCTTTCCCACGAAACGTCGACTTTCTTTACTTTTCTTATCACTCTAGACAGATATTTGGTCATAAAGTTTCCATTTCGTCCAAAATACTTTTCCAGAATTCCTAAAATTGTTACAATTATTTTAGTGTGGGTTTTGGGTATATTATTATCTCTGATTCCCATTTTATTGAATTTCAATATATATTCTTCAAACGCAATGTGTCTGGGCCTGCCTTTGGCGAATACGCAAGTTAAAGGCTATGGGTATTCAGTTGGAGTGTTTGTCATTTTTAACTTCTTCATGTTTCTCATCATTGCTTGTGGTCAATGTGCGATCTTCCGTGCCATGTCAGAGAATAGAATAGTCTAATACAGCAACCAGCATGTCCCGTTCACGACGAGCAGAAGATATAACAGTAGCCAAACAACTGTCTCTTATTGTCCTGTCTAATTTTCTCTGTTGGTTTCCTGTTGGACTCATGGGACTTCTATCACTTGGTGGACATGAGGTCAGCAGTGAGGTGTATGCCTGGACAACAGTGCTCCTTCTTCCCATCAACTCCGCTGTCAACCCAGTTCTCTACTACTATTCCTGCCCTAATAGCCAGCTGGGAAAAGTTCAAATACGGATAGCAAATCGTTTTTAGAATGGTATTTACAATATATAAATATTTCTAACTGGTATTTTGTTCTACTTATTGTAATTTACTATTCTTTTGTGAAAATACGCTTTAAACATTAATCTTTTTAAACGATTAAAGTCTGTACTTGTAATCATAGACTATACTGGATAAAACGATGTAAAGATGAAGAAGAAGACTATACATGTGAAAATGAACATTGTTGGCAGAGATTATGTTAATAGAATCAGATTTTGAGGTCACCGTAAGTCATTTACACGTACACAATCACAATGTTTTGGACATGTTGTAGACATGTTTGGACAGAAAAAATAAACTAGAGCACTTGGTTACAACAGGCAAGACGATAGTAAAAGAACAAGAGTAAGACATAGAAGTAAATATCTTGATGACTTGGCCACGTGGCATGGTGGAGACAAGAATACGGAGCTGATCCACGACTCTGGTGATAGTTTAAGATGGCGAAACATGACCGCCCACGCCTATCGGCATGGCACATGTTAATATAATGATGATACGTCATTTACATTTTTTTTTCAATATCGTTGCTATTGCTGCAGCAGCTAATAGAGTACTGCTGTGGCATATTGTAGTTTGAAATTTCAAGTGGTAACTGCCATGTTCTGGATTGAGTGCTTTGCATCGCTCGACATGACGTAGATTGCCAGCATTTCATGGATTTTCTGTCTATGGCGGGTGTGCGGGGCAGTGAGCGTGTTGATAGATTAGCTGCTGCCCATCTGTTCAGTGAACTGCTATATGATAAAATGAGCTAATGAGAACTGTGGCATAGCGTCGGAGAGTGCAGCTGAACAGGCGGATTATCTATATATAGACTGATCGGCTCGAAAGAAAATGAGTAGATAGTCTGGATGGTACTAAATGTGAAGAGGAAAAGTCAGACATACTGTAATAAATTTTCTTCTTTAATATTTAGCCATACATCATGGTGGCTTTTTAGAGGTTGTGGAAATGCCACAAGTGCAGTGGTGTCGATTGTTAAATTAAGTATCTAAGTGAAACAGTTTAGAAAACTGGTTTCCGTTTTTTTTTTAAAATTGAATATATATCTCTGTATCTAACACTCGACCATAAATGTAAAATTTCCAACACAATACAGGAATGTACAGGTATGTAATATGTCATGTGTGTATGCATCCTTATTTCAGGATCGCTCCTGAAACTGAAATACTACCTTATATGCACTATGTGACGTCACAACAGTCATAAGAAAATGACTCGTGAAATGTCAAATCTCGCGTGTGAAAATAGTTAACTGCTTCCGGTCTTGTACAACATTAAACATAAAATATTAAAATTATTAGTGTATACGAGGTATAAGTAAAAATAGTATTTGTGATTTATAGAATGAAAAGTAAAGATCGTGGCTTAGTATAGGGGATAGGAGACCTACCATCGACAACTTCGATGCATATTTGCGAATCCGATATTCAGAGGTCCTTGGGTGTTTCCGTTTGATATCTAATGAAATGTGACCGATTATGTATTATAATGGTGGTTGTTACTATCTGTAGTGGATGGGGCGTAAACACTGTCATCATACCATTGGCGGTATGCTAGAGCTACAATACTCTTCCTCGGGCTGTGTGACAAACTACAGCCAGTCACGTGGTCATATATTTAAGGGATACATCAGGGACACGTGGGTAATGGTTACAACCTGTCAATGGCGGCGTTGCGTCGGATCACACGTGTAAGGGTATAACCGGGACACGTGGTTAATAAGTATTACATAAAGTGTGTCCTGTGGCTGTAGAATCCCAGGACCTAACTCTTCCTGACCACCATGTACGGGAGTGATTCCGCTACCTCGTCAACAGAGTATCGGAAGTCTTTTCTATAGACATGCATCTACTTTACAACTAGCGGGTCATACTGCGACGAGTGTTTAGCTCAGCTTATCAACTGTATAATATTACATATGAACACAAAAAGCTGTCGCGGCTCAATCTTAGGTGTCTCATGTAACATGACATGTCATGTGCGCTGTCCTAACCAGCGAAGTTATCATGTCTCAAATCAGGCATTTATACTTTCATTACATCTCTGTCTATCCATAGGGGTCTTTACATCTTCCCCAGAAACCCATTTCCAAGACCAGTATATGTTTTTTCAGCTTGTCTGCTCATTGCCACGTTTCACAGCCAGACAGAATTACAGGGTCTATATAACATTTCAATATTCTCTTTCTTCACCCTCTATAGATCATATAACCGCCATATTTAATTGCGGTTTTCATTTGAAAATCTTAATCCCGTATGCTGCTAATCTTTACACCCTGTTCACTAAAGACCACTAATGACCGCCATCTTTTATTTTCAATTTGAACAACGTAGAGAGTTAGATCTCTGCACCGTGGGGTAGGGGAATGGGCGGGCGGGTTCACACACACACACACACACACACACACACACACACACACACACACACACACACACACACACACACACACACACACACGTGATTTTTATTTTTGCTATAAAGGCCTTTAAGTTCGTACAGGAATACGATCAGCGTTGCCAGTAGTGGGTTGTGCTCAATCTTAAACCTCAAATCCCGAAACAACCAAATGAATCAATGTTCCTATATCACATTAGACGTGTAATTAGACATACTATGATCTAGATTAGACGAGTTACTGCCCTTAAACTTGACCTAGATTTGATCTATTAGGTGCAGTTTTGTAACGTTACGATGTGGGGACATGGGGAGGGTATAACCAGTATATAGCATTATAATCCGATTCATTAATCTCATTCACTCAGTTCATTCCCTAAATACTACTTAGATAGGACACATGGTACTACCCACACCTTAATGTACATAAAAGTATAAAACTATAGGACTAGCACCATACCTCAACGTCTGTGAAAATGTATAAAACTATAGGATTAGCCCCACACCTCAAAGTGTGAACAAGTATACAACTATGAGACTAGCACTGCAACTCAAAGTGAGAAAAAAGTACAAAACTATGGGACTAGCACCACACCTCAAAGTGTGAACAAGTATAAAACTGTGGGACTAGTACCACACCTCAAAGTGTGAACAAGTATAAAACTATGGGACTAGCACCACACCTCAAAGTGTGAACAAGTATAAAACTATGAGACGAGCCCCACACCTCAAAGTGACAAAATGTATAAAACTATGTGACTAGTACCACACCTCAAAGTGTGAACAAGTATAAAACTGTGATTAGGACCACACCTCAAAGTGTGAACAAGTATAAACTCATGGGACTAGCACCACACCTCAAAGTGTGAACAAGTATAAAATTATGGGACTAGCACCACACCTCAAAGTGTGAACAAGAATAAATCTATGGGACTAGCACGACACCTCAAAGTGTGAACAAGTATAAAACTATGTGACTAGCACCACACCTCAAAGTGTGAACAAGTATAAAACTATGGAACTAGCACCACACCTCAAAGTGTGAACAAGTATAAAACTATGGGACTAGCACCACACCTCAAAGTGTGAACAAGTATAAAACTATGGGACTAGCACCACACCTCAAAGTGTGAACAAGTATAAAACTATGGGACTAGCACCACACCTCAAAGTGTGAACAAGTACAAAACTATAGGACTAGCACCACACCTCAAAGTGTGAACAAGTATAAAACTGTGGGACTAGCACCACACCTCAAAGTGTGAACAAGTATAAAACTATGGGACTAGCACCACACCTCAAAGTGTGAACAAGTATAAAACTATGGGACTAGCACCACACCTCAAAGTGTGAACAAGTATAAAACTATGGGACTAGCACCACACCTCAAAGTGTGAACAAGTATAAAACTGTGGGACTAGCACCACACCTCAAAGTGTGAACAAGTATAAAACTATGTGACTAGCACCACACCTCAAAGTGTGAACAAGTATAAAACTATGGGACTAGCACCACACCTCAAAGTGTGAACAAGTATAAAACTATGGGACTAGCACCACACCTCAAAGTGTGAACAAGTATAAAACTATGGGACTAGCACCACACCTCAAAGTGTGAACAAGTATAAAACTGTGGGACTAGCACCACACCTCAAAGTGTGAACAAGTATAAAACTATGTGACTAGCACCACACCTCAAAGTGTGAACAAGTATAAAACTATGGGACTAGCACCACACCTCAAAGTGTGAACAAGTATAAAACTATGGGACTAGCACCACACCTCAAAGTGTGAACAAGTATAAAACTATGGGACTAGCACCACACCTCAAAGTGTGAACAAGTATAAAACTATGGGACTAGCACCACACCTCAAAGTGTGAACAAGTATAAAACTATGGGACTAGCACCACACCTCAAAGTGTGAACAAGTATAAAACTATAGGACTAGCACCACACCTCAAAGTGTGAACAAGTATAAAACTATGGGACTAGCACCACACCTCAAAGTGTGAACAAGTATAAAACTATGGGACTAGCACCACACCTCAAAGTGTGAACAAGTATAAAACTGTGGACTAGCACCACACCTCAAAGTGTGAACAAGTATAAAACTATGGGACTAGCACCACACCTCAAAGTGTGAACAAGTATAAAACTGTGGGACTAGCACCACACCTCAAAGTGTGAACAAGTATAAAACTATGGGACTAGCACCACACCTCAAAGTGTGAACAAGTATAAAACTATGGGACTAGCACCACACCTCAAAGTGTGAACAAGTATAAAACTATGGAACTAGCACCACACCTCAAAGTGTGAACAAGTATAAAACTATGTGACTAGCACCACACCTCAAAGTGTGAACAAGTATAAAACTATGGGACTAGCACCACACCTCAAAGTGTGAACAAGTATAAAACTATGGGACTAGCACCACACCTCAAAGTGTGAACAAGTATAAAACTATGGGACTAGCACCACACCTCAAAGTGTGAACAAGTATAAAACTATGGAACTAGCACCACACCTCAAAGTGTGACAAGTATAAAAAAATGTGAATAGCACCACACCAGTAGTGTATTGAGGCCTCTACACACATATTATTCCTCCAGATTCTAGCGGCTGATAGGGGTTATGAAGGAAATATGGGGAAATTGTCGACTCGGTAAAAGTTTTGGCGGCATGTGGGAACGGTTTTTTTTAGGCCTGCCTGGTGGGAAAATCTGTGAAAGTAATTAAGGTAAAAGTATTTTTATTTGGTTGGTTCTGTACTGGAAAGAGAGGGTGTGAAGGGGAAAGTTATTTTGGTTACGTAGGGTATATTAGTATGGGTAGTGATGTATAAACAAGGGTGTGATGGGTCGTGGTTTCTACTCATGGGTTGGATATATGGTGGTTACGTATATGAATGTGTTCACTATGCATGGTGAGTAATGCATAAACAAGGGTGTGATGGGTCGTGGTTTCTACTCATGGGTTGGGTATATGGTGGTTACGTATATGAATGTGTTCACTATGCATGATGAGTAATGTATAAACAAGGGTGTGATGGATCGTGGTTTCTACTCATGGGTTGGGTATATGGTGGTTACGTATATGAATGTGGTCACTATGCATGGTGAGTAATGTATAAACAAGGGTGTGATGGGTCGTGGTTTCTACTCATGGGTTGTATATATGGTGGTGGTGTAGACATAATGTGTCTGTTCGTGGTGAGTAATGTATAAACTGCCAAGGGTGTGATGGGTCGTGGTTATACTCGACGAAGTAAGAGGTGTAGATGGTTACTATCATCTGAACAGTGTGATAGTAGTGTCTAAGTGAAAGTAAAGGGTGGTATGTAGCTTATTCACTACCATCATTACAAAGGAAATCTTATAAAGTTATAATGGGTATGGTGGTAAGGGGTATTAGTGATCAAGTAGGAGTGATATAGGGGTGGTCATAAATGTAATAAGAGGTGTTCGCAGTTACACACTGGTCAACCAGTGGTCAAGCAATGGTCAAGTATGGGTCACGTAGTCAAGTAAGGAAATTTTAGGGAAAAGTGGTTGTAATGATATGGTGATGATTAAAGAGTGGTAAATTAGGGGTCAAGCAGTGGTCAAGCAAGGAAAATTTTAGGGAAAATTGGTCGTAGTGACATGGTAATGTTTAAATTAGTGGTAAATTAGTGGTCAAGTAGTGGTCAAGTAGTGGTCAAGCAGTGGTCAAGCGGTGGGTAAGTGAGGAAAATTTTAGGGAAATTTTAGGGAAAAGTGATTGTAATGATATGGTGGTGATTAAAGAGTGGTAAATTAGTGGTCAAGCAGTGGTCAAGCAGTGGTCAAGTGGTCTAATGAATAAATTTTAGCGGAAAGTAGTTGTAGCGACATGGTGATGCTTAAAGGGTGGTAAATTAGTGATCAAGTAGTGGTCAAGTAGTGGTCAAGTAGTGGTCAAGTGGTCGAGTGACCACTTAAATTGTAGAGGACGATGTGCCTAAGATTATGGTAGTGATTAAAGTGATCGATGACGTGGTCAAGCAGTGGTCAAGTAGTCAAGTAAGGAAATTGTAGGGGAAAGTACGTATAATGCAATGGTGGTGGGTAAAGTGAGGAAGAATCAATAGTAGTGATAATAGTACTACCAATATTAGGCGACAAGAATATTGTTGAACAAAGTACAAACTCAAATACACACACATCTCCTAGCATTACTACTGTCATCACAACAACCACACACACACACACACACACACACACACACACACACACACACACACACAGACATACACACACATGAACATAAATAGAACCAGACATCAACTACACACATACACACTTGATACACTTGTACGTACAGACATACACATAAAGACAGACAAGCACAAAGACACACCCATACTATTACTACTGTCATCACAACTATACACACGTACATACACACTCACCCATACACAAGAACACTCAAAGACAAATACAAAGACAGACAAGCACAAAGACACACCCATACTATTACTACTGTCATCACAACTATACACAAGTACACACCCATAAACAAATACACAAGAACACTCAAAGACAAACACAAAGACAACCATACACAGACAACCCATACCATTACTACTGTCACTATCAACAGATATACACACGTGTAGAGACAGCACAGACACACCCATACCATTACTACTGTCATCACAACTATACACAAGTACAGACACACTCACCCATAATCAATTACACAACTACACACCTACAAGCAAAAACACACAAAGACACAGACACACTTGTACATACAGACACAGAAGTACAGACAATCCATACTATTACTACTGTCATCACAACTATACACAAGTACACACAGACACACTCACCCATAATCAATTACACAAATACACACCTACAAACAAAAACACACAAAGACACAGACACACTTGTACATACAGACACAGACAACCCATACTATTACTACTGTCATCACAACTATACACAAGTACAGACACACTCACCCATACACAAGAACACTCAAATACAAATACAAAGACAACCAAACAAACACACGTACAAATTCAGAAGTACAGACAATCCATACCATTACTACTGTCACAACAACTACACACCCGTACACACTTGATACACTTGTACATACAGACCTACACAAGAACACCCATACCATTACTACTGGTACCACAACCAGTACAGACACACTTGTACATACAGACCTACAAGAATATCACAAACCACAAATTATTGGTAAAGAACGCGGATGTCCGAGACAGCCCCTACGTCATCAACGCCATATGCAAAAGTCATTAAGTATGAGTCAGTCGGTTTGTGGGGAAGCAGGCGGGCGTGAGAATAGCTTGTCTAACTGCCACGTCAGCTATGTCGTGTGCAGAACCAGTGTATAAAATAGAAGGCGTCTCTTGTGAGCTCAGTACCAGTTCACGGGCTGACTTGGGTATCTACAGAGTTATTTTTGTGAAACCTGCTGTTGTAAGTCGCTTAGTGTAGTAAGCAGATATTGTTCACGTAGTGACTTGGGTAGCTACAGCAGTGAAACTTGGTGTGAGCCTTATTCGTTTCGTCGGCCTCTGATAAAACATTGAAACATTGTATACACCAGAACATTTTTTCGGATTGTAAGAAAGCGAAAGTGTGACTTGTGACCAGTTTATCAATATGACCACCAGATCTACTTTCACGTGTTCAGTGTGCGACAAAGCCTATTGTGATAAGTATACCATTAATCGTCACATTCGGACCATTCACGAGGGGAAAGACCAAGTATATCCCTGTCAGTTATGTGATAAGGTGTATAATACGAACGATGGCCTACAAAAACACAAACGAATACGTCATCAGCCACGTATGAATACACCAAACACTGCAATACCAGAGACGACAGCACCACCTGTCTATTTACACCATCATCGTAGTCTAACGCAAGTACCAGACTGCCACCACTGTATCTTCAATGATAACCTTACCCGCCATAATGGGAACATTCACAATGATTATCCCTGTCAGATACGTACCAATCTATACAATTCGAACCTACAACGGTACTTACATCACCAGACATCACGAGAAAGGATGACACCCTTAGACACCCTGGCAACACCTCCACTCATAGTAGCAGAGGATATCCAACCAAATGATAGAGACAGCTTGGCAGCCCTTAAGGCGTACTGCAAGGACCTATCGCTTATGCTACCCAATCAAGTGGTAGTATTAGAAAAAAGTGTCGACCACCGCTATCGGGTGGTTTTGGTATGATAAAAAGAAGTATTCAGATATCTTGTATGATATCTCATACATGTCTTTATTCTGGATCCGAAACAAATAAGGTATGTGTGATGACTTCGACAACAACAGTGTTTTTGATAGTCAACCAGCAGAGCCCAGAAGAATGAAGATCACTAATCCAGAACTTTTTGGTTTTTCACTAAGCATCTATGTCATTGATTGTTTCTTATATCTCTAAACTGTTTTTCACTAATCATGTATGTCATTGATTTTTTCTTATATCTCTAAACTGTTTTTCACTAAGCATCTATGTCATTGATTTTTTCTTATATCACTAAAGTGTTTTGATGAATAAGACACATATTTTGGTGATAAAATATTGAAACCAAGTTTTTTTGTTGATTTTCTCTATTGGTTTTGTTTTCATGACGTTGTCTTGTCGGCTCAGAGCTTACATTACCAGACATGAACAAAGTCTTAGAAGAAGTTATGGCAAATACAGAACAGTCAAATGTATAAAAAAAAACCTAGGAAAAAATAACCAAAGGCGAAAAGGCCAAAATACGAAATGTCTCGACCAAGCTTATAAATATTACAACTAAAAGGTTGATCAAAAATTATAAATTCAAACATTATAAAAATAACCAAATATGAAAAACATCGTCCAAAGACAGAAATATTTCAACTAAACTTATAAATAAGTCACCAAAAGGGAAAAGGTCAAGTACAGAAATAGCTATGGAAAAAGTAAGTCCACAAAACTAAGAAAAAAATGTAACTTCTGTAGTCAAATGTGTCTTATCTGAAAAGACGCTATCAATGTCACCCCTTTCCTTGTTTTACTTTACCAAAGACCTTCACCGTATCTGGTACAGAAACCCTTATACAGCACTCATCTCTCCACAGTCTTGGTTGCTTTCTAATACAAAGTGGTTACATCACCAAGAACTTCAAACCTCCACTGTACACGTGCTCCATTGAAACACCCATGACAGTTAACAACATGTATGGCCATGTAATCTGTGAGTCCATCGGGGATAGTTCATCCGAGTATTCCAAAAGATCCATTTCCCATGGCTGACATCTTCAACTTGCTATAACACAACTTATTCTAATATAAACTTTACATGAAATTTCCCAAATTTGGGCTCTATTAAAGAATACGTAATGAGATACACAAAGACAACAAGAACATATCATACAAAACAATTCACAAATTAAAACTTAAACCATATCAGATGAACCACCCAACAAGTACTACTAGAACACAAACATATAATAAGGAAATACATGACACACAGAGCTTACAGACAAATCACTTGGAGTCAAACAAATTTTGCTTCTTGTACTGTAGAATTCTACCAACACTTCTTTCCTATCACCAAAACTAAACATCTACCACACAACCACTGGTCATTTGTCCAACATAATACTCATACCCTCGCCAACGACATTAAGGAAATGCATACTTATACATTATCAGACATTAGATTTACATCCCCTACTACTAACATATCACCGGTGTCGAGTTCCCGTTTCACAAAAACACCCTCTTGTCAGTTGTTAGTGAAAACCATTACACCAGTCCAGATTTGTGACTCGTAGAATCTACACTCACACTGTCGTATCTGTAGTATGAGTCTGCGATCAGAGATTCTTCTATAGAATCACATTGTAATCCTAACGTTGACACTTGTTTTACAAACGTTTTAACCTACTTGTGTAACACTTTTTTCACCTTCCATTCATCAGGTACAATGACAGCTTTAATTGATAGACGGCCATCGTGGTCAGAAGATGAGAATTGTTGTGAAGATGACAGTGTTTTGGAGGAAGATGATTCTGGCTTCTTCACACCAGCTTTATCATTAGACATTTTGTTCTGTCAGAAACCTACTCGTGGCACCCAGCCAGCTTTAGATGTACCAGAGACAACCTTTGCTTGGGGTGATGATTCGTCTTCAGATGAAGATATTGACCTTTTGGCTAGTAGTCATGCCCCAGAGTCTCTCAAGAAAATTAATGTGACGTGGAACGAAAAATATCCTACTGATGGTGTCCGAAGGTGTTCCTCTTCAACGAATAAGGTGTGTATGGGTAGTAATGATCATAAGTCACATGTGTATTTTTGTAAACATGACCAATACCGAAAACCTATGTGCTATACATGTTTTCTATGTGCATCTCTCTATACCACAAACCATCAGTGACTATACCTTTACCCTTTCTCAAGGCGTGACCAAAAGAATGTCGACAGTCTGTTTTTATGCCTTTTACCACTTCTCCTTGTGAATTTTTTTACTGTTTTTTCTTTACTGAAGTAGTAGGTAGTCTTGTAAGTTTCAATGTGTTTTATTTACCTCCACAGGTTAATTTTGCACCAGAGCCTCACTTCTTGACAGTCCATACTGTTGGCAACGAAGAACGCAATGGTAACTGGCATCATGTAATCAGAGAACGTGAGAATTTTGAAAGCCGTATACTAGACTTGGAAAAAATCTTGAACCCAGTCTTGAGGGACAACCACAGAAGAAAAGTCATCGAACAAAGGACAGCAGTGAAGAAGGCAGCTGTAGTCTAATTACCATGTATATCTCTCTGCCCTATTAAAAGAGTTATAACCAGAAATAAAACTAGTATGCATTTCCTTAATGTCGTTGGCGAGGGTATGAGTATTATGTTGGACAAATGACCAGTGGTTGTGTGGTAGATGTTTAGTTTTGGTGATAGGAAAGAAGTGTTGGTAGAATTCTACAGTACAAGAAGCAAAATTTGTTTGACTCCAAGTGATTTGTCTGTAAGCTCTGTGTGTCATGTATTTCCTTATTATATGTTTGTGTTCTAGTAGTACTTGTTGGGTGGTTCATCTGATATGGTTTAAGTTTTAATTTGTGAATTGTTTTGTATGATATGTTCTTGTTGTCTTTGTGTATCTCATTACGTATTCTTTAATAGAGCCCAAATTTGGGAAATTTCATGTAAAGTTTATATTAGAATAAGTTGTGTTATAGCAAGTTGAAGATGTCAGCCATGGGAAATGGATCTTTTGGAATACTCGGATGAACTATCCCCGATGGACTCACAGATTACATGGCCATACATGTTGTTAACTGTCATGGGTGTTTCAATGGAGCACGTGTACAAGTGGAGGTTTGAAGTTCTTGGTGATGTAACCACTTTGTATTAGAAAGCAACCAAGACTGTGGAGAGATGAGTGCTGTATAAGGGTTTCTGTACCAGATACGGTGAAGGTCTTTGGTAAAGTAAAACAAGGAAAGGGGTGACATTGATAGCGTCTTTTCAGATAAGACACATTTGACTACAGAAGTTACATTTTTTTTCTTAGTTTTGTGGACTTACTTTTTCCATAGCTATTTCTGTACTTGACCTTTTCCCTTTTGGTGACTTATTTATAAGTTTAGTTGAAATATTTCTGTCTTTGGACGATGTTTTTCATATTTGGTTATTTTTATAATGTTTGAATTTATAATTTTTGATCAACCTTTTAGTTGTAATATTTATAAGCTTGGTCGAGACATTTCGTATTTTGGCCTTTTCGCCTTTGGTTATTTTTTCCTAGGTTTTTTTTAAATACATTTGACTGTTCTGTATTTGCCATAACTTCTTCTAAGACTTTGTTCATGTCTGGTAATGTAAGCTCTGAGCCGACAAGACAACGTCATGAAAACAAAACCAATAGAGAAAATCAACAAAAAACTTGGTTTCAATATTTTATCACCAAAATATGTGTCTTATTCATCAAAACACTTTAGTGATATAAGAAAAAATCAATGACATAGATGCTTAGTGAAAAACAGTTTAGAGATATAAGAAAAAATCAATGACATACATGATTAGTGAAAAACAGTTTAGAGATATAAGAAACAATCAATGACATAGATGCTTAGTGAAAAACCAAAAAGTTCTGGATTAGTGATCTTCATTCTTCTGGGCTCTGCTGGTTGACTATCAAAAACACTGTTGTTGTCGAAGTCATCACACATACCTTATTTGTTTCGGATCCAGAATAAAGACATGTATGAGATATCATACAAGATATCTGAATACTTCTTTTTATCATACCAAAACCACCCGATAGCGGTGGTCGACACTTTTTTCTAATACTACCACTTGATTGGGTAGCATAAGCGATAGGTCCTTGCAGTACGCCTTAAGGGCTGCCAAGCTGTCTCTATCATTTGGTTGGATATCCTCTGCTACTATGAGTGGAGGTGTTGCCAGGGTGTCTAAGGGTGTCATCCTTTCTCGTGATGTCTGGTGATGTAAGTACCGTTGTAGGTTCGAATTGTATAGATTGGTACGTATCTGACAGGGATAATCATTGTGAATGTTCCCATTATGGCGGGTAAGGTTATCATTGAAGATACAGTGGTGGCAGTCTGGTACTTGCGTTAGACTACGATGATGGTGTAAATAGACAGGTGGTGCTGTCGTCTCTGGTATTGCAGTGTTTGGTGTATTCATACGTGGCTGATGACGTATTCGTTTGTGTTTTTGTAGGCCATCGTTCGTATTATACACCTTATCACATAACTGACAGGGATATACTTGGTCTTTCCCCTCGTGAATGGTCCGAATGTGACGATTAAGGGTATACTTATCACAATAGGCTTTGTCGCACACTGAACACGTGAAAGTAGATCTGGTGGTCATATTGATAAACTGGTCACAAGTCACACTTTCGCTTTCTTACAATCCGAAAAAATGTTCTGGTGTATACAATGTTTCAATGTTTTATCAGAGGCCGACGAAACGAATAAGGCTCACACCAAGTTTCACTGCTGTAGCTACCCAAGTCACTACGTGAACAATATCTGCTTACTACACTAAGCGACTTACAACAGCAGGTTTCACAAAAATAACTCTGTAGATACCCAAGTCAGCCCGTGAACTGGTACTGAGCTCACAAGAGACGCCTTCTATTTTATACACTGGTTCTGCACACGACATAGCTGACGTGGCAGTTAGACAAGCTATTCTCACGCCCGCCTGCTTCCCCACAAACCGATGACTCATACTTAATGACTTTTGCATATGGCGTTGATGTGTTAGGGGCTGTCTCGGACATCCGCGTTCTTTACCAATAATTTGTGGTTTGTGATATTCTTGTAGGTCTGTATGTACAAGTGTGTCTGTACTGGTTGTGGTACCAGTAGTAATGGTATGGGTGTTCTTGTGTAGGTCTGTATGTACAAGTGTATCAAGTGTGTACGGGTGTGTAGTTGTTGTGACAGTAGTAATGGTATGGATTGTCTGTACTTCTGAATCTGTACGTGTGTTTGTTTGGTTGTCTTTGTATTTGTCTTTGAGTGTTCTTGTGTATGGGTGAGTGTGTCTGTACTTGTGTATAGTTGTGATGACAGTAGTAATAGTATGGGTTGTCTGTGTCTGTATGTACAAGTGTGTCTGTGTCTTTGTGTGTTTTTGTTTGTAGGTGTGTATTTGTGTAATTGATTATGGGTGAGTGTGTCTGTGTGTACTTGTGTATAGTTGTGATGACAGTAGTAATAGTATGGATTGTCTGTACTTCTGTGTCTGTATGTACAAGTGTGTCTGTGTCTTTGTGTGTTTTTGCTTGTAGGTGTGTAGTTGTGTAATTGATTATGGGTGAGTGTGTCTGTACTTGTGTATAGTTGTGATGACAGTAGTAATGGTATGGGTGTGTCTGTGCTGTCTCTGCACGTGTGTATATCTGTTGATAGTGACAGTAGTAATGGTATGGGTTGTCTGTGTATGGTTGTCTTTGTGTTTGTCTTTGAGTGTTCTTGTGTATTTGTTTATGGGTGTGTACTTGTGTATAGTTGTGATGACAGTAGTAATAGTATGGGTGTGTCTTTGTGCTTGTCTGTCTTTGTATTTGTCTTTGAGTGTTCTTGTGTATGGGTGAGTGTGTCTGTACTTGTGTATAGTTGTGATGACAGTAGTAATAGTATGGATGTGTCTTTGTGCTTGTCTGTCTTTATGTGTATGTCTGTACGTACAAGTGTATCAAGTGTGTATGTGTGTAGTTGATGTCTGGTTCTATTTGTGTTCATGTGTGTGTATGTCTGTGTGTGTGTGTGTGTGTGTGTGTGTGTGTGTGTGTGTGTGTGTGGTTGTTGTGATGACAGTAGTAATGCTAGGAGATGTGTGTGTATTTGAGTTTGTACTTTGTTCAACAATATTCTTGTCGCCTAATATTGGTAGTACTATTATCACTACTATTGATTCTTCCTCACTTTACCCACCACCATTGCATTATACGTACTTTCCCCTACAATTTCCTTACTTGACTACTTGACCACTGCTTGACCACGTCATCGATCACTTTAATCACTACCATAATCTTAGGCACATCGTCCTCTACAATTTAAGTGGTCACTCGACCACTTGACCACTACTTGACCACTACTTGACCACTACTTGATCACTAATTTACCACCCTTTAAGCATCACCATGTCGCTACAACTACTTTCCGCTAAAATTTATTCACTAGACCACTTGACCACTGCTTGACCACTGCTTGACCACTAATTTACCACTCTTTAATCACCACCATATCATTACAATCACTTTTCCCTAAAATTTCCCTAAAATTTTCCTCACTTACCCACCGCTTGACCACTGCTTGACCACTACTTGACCACTACTTGACCACTAATTTACCACTAATTTAATCATTACCATGTCACTACGACCAAATTTCCCTAAAATTTTCCTTACTTGACCACTGCTTGACCACTGCTTGACCCCTAATTTACCACTCTTTAATCATCACCATATCATTACAACCACTTTTCCCTAAAATTTCCTTACTTGACTACGTGACCCTTACTTGACCATTGCTTGACCACTGGTTGACCAGTGTGTAACTGCGAACACCTCTTATTACATTTATGACCACCCCTATATCACTCCTACTTGATCACTAATACCCCTTACCACCATACCCATTATAACTTTATAAGATTTCCTTTGTAATGATGGTAGTGAATAAGCTACATACCACCCTTTACTTTCACTTAGACACTACTATCACACTGTTCAGATGATAGTAACCATCTACACCTCTTACTTCGTCGAGTATAACCACGACCCATCACACCCTTGGCAGTTTATACATTACTCACCACGAACAGACACATTATGTCTACACCACCACCATATATACAACCCATGAGTAGAAACCACGACCCATCACACCCTTGTTTATACATTACTCACCATGCATAGTGACCACATTCATATACGTAACCACCATATACCCAACCCATGAGTAGAAACCACGATCCATCACACCCTTGTTTATACATTACTCACCATGCATAGTGAACACATTCATATACGTAACCACCATATACCCAACCCATGAGTAGAAACCACGATCCATCACACCCTTGTTTATACATCACTACACCACGCATACTAACACATTCATATACGTAACCACCATATACCCAACCCATGAGTAGAAACCACGACCCATCACACCCTTGTTTATGCATTACTCACCATGCATAGTGAACACATTCATATACGTAACCACCATATATCCAACCCATGAGTAGAAACCACGACCCATCACACCCTTGTTTATACATCACTACACTGTTTGTGTGTGTACGGGGTATGCCGATATGATTAGTAATATACACATGCTTAAAACATATAGGAAGTGATTAATTCTAGAGAAAATAATATTAAAGACCAGTCTCAAAATTATACATTCAATTAAAATAATATAATCAGTAAAGTGTGCAAAATAATCATAGAAATATATAAAAATAATAACGCCAGTTATTTACCTTTGCATATTTTAGAAATAATTTTGTCCCTTGATACCGACAAGCCCGGGACATGCCGTCTGCTCTTAGTGCAATATCGCAGTACCCGATTAACGCACGGTAGTGAAATTTGGAATATAGCGGCTCTAAATGACATTAAAGCGATTGAGCACAGCGCGAAATCCATAAACAAATAATCTAAGGCACTTTACTAATGTGCGAATGAAGTAATCACATGAAAACGCAGCCTCGCATGATTTCCTTTTATCATCACAGATTTGTAGTGCTTTCTGGGAATGACATAAATACCTTACTAATGTCTGAGTCGTATTCAGCGATAGAACGTTAATTTTTGGAGCTAAAGACATGGCCATTGCTTGATTCGCATGAAACGCCGGGGCTTGCCTCGCATGAGTTTGTTTTATCGTCACAGTTTTGTAGTGCTTCTACGAATGACCTAAAGTACCTTGCTAATGTCTGAGTGGTATTCTGCGGTAGTACGCTAATCTTAAAGCTAAAGACATGAACGGATCTTTGTTTACATGACATGACCGGAGCCTGCATCGCATGATTTTGTTTTATTGTCACAGTTTTGTAGTGCTTCTGGGAATGACATAAAGTACCTTGTAATGTCTGAGTTGTATTCTGCGATAGTACGCTAATTTTAGAGCTAAAGACATGTATGTCCTAAAGTACCTTGCTAATGTTGAGAAGTATTCTGCGATAGTACGCTAATTTTTGGACCGGAAGACATGCGGGTGCTTGCCTCGCATGGCATGCTCGGGCTTGCCTCGCTGATGCAAGCCCGAGCATGCCATGCGAGGCAAGCCCCCGGCATGTCTTCCGGTCCAAAAATTAGCGTACTATCGCAGAATACTTCTCAACATTAGCAAGGTACTTTAGGACATACATGTCTTTAGCTCTAAAATTAGCGTACTATCGCAGAATACAGCTCAGACATTACCAAGGTACTTTATGTCATTCCCAGAAGCACTACAAAACTGTGACAATAAAACAAAATCATGCGATGCAGGCTCCGGTCATGTCATGTACACAAAGATCCGTTCATGTCTTTAGCTTTAAGATTAGCGTAATACCGCAGAATACCACTCAGACATTAGCAAGGTACTTTAGGTCATTCGTAGAAGCACTACAAAACTGTGACGATAAAACAAACTCATGCAAGGCAAGCCCCGGGCGTTTCATGCGAATCAAGCAATGGCCATGTCTTTAGCTCCAAAAATTAACGTTCTATCGCTGAATACGACTCAGACATTAGTAAGGTATTTTATGTCATTCCCAGAAGCACTACAAATCTGTGATGATAAAACGAAATCATGCGAGGCTGCGTTTTCATGTGATTACTTCATTTGCACATTAGTAAAGTGCCTTAGATTATTTGTTTATGGATTTCGCGCTGTGCTCAATCGCTTTAATGTCATTTAGAGCCGCTATATTCCAAATTTCACTACCGTGCGTTAATCGGGTACTGCGATATTGCACTAAGAGCAGACGGCATGTCCCGGGCTTGTCGGTATCAAGGGACAAAATTATTTCTAAAATATGCAAAGGTAAATAACTGGCGTTATTATTTTTTATATATTTCTATGATTATTTTGCACACTTTACTGATTATATTATTTTAATTGAATGTATAATTTTGAGACTGGTCTTTAATATTATTTTCTCTAGAATTAATCACTTCCTATATGTTTTAAGCATGTGTATATTACTAATCATATCGGCATACCCCGTACACACACAACAGTGTAGTGATGTATAAACAAGGGTGTGATGGGTCGTGGTTTCTACTCATGGGTTGGATATATGGTGGTTACGTATATGAATGTGTTCACTATGCATGGTGAGTAATGCATAAACAAGGGTGTGATGGGTCGTGGTTTCTACTCATGGGTTGGGTATATGGTGGTTACGTATATGAATGTGTTAGTATGCGTGGTGTAGTGATGTATAAACAAGGGTGTGATGGATCGTGGTTTCTACTCATGGGTTGGGTATATGGTGGTTACGTATATGAATGTGTTCACTATGCATGGTGAGTAATGTATAAACAAGGGTGTGATGGATCGTGGTTTCTACTCATGGGTTGGGTATATGGTGGTTACGTATATGAATGTGGTCACTATGCATGGTGAGTAATGTATAAACAAGGGTGTGATGGGTCGTGGTTTCTACTCATGGGTTGTATATATGGTGGTGGTGTAGACATAATGTGTCTGTTCGTGGTGAGTAATGTATAAACTGCAAGGGTGTGATGGGTCGTGGTTATACTCGACGAAGTAAGAGGTGTAGATGGTTACTATCATCTGAACAGTGTGATAGTAGTGTCTAAGTGAAAGTAAAGGGTGGTATGTAGCTTATTCACTACCATCATTACAAAGGAAATCTTATAAAGTTATAATGGGTATGGTGGTAAGGGGTATTAGTGATCAAGTAGGAGTGATATAGGGGTGGTCATAAATGTAATAAGAGGTGTTCGCAGTTACACACTGGTCAACCAGTGGTCAAGCAATGGTCAAGTAAGGGTCACGTAGTCAAGTAAGGAAATTTTAGGGAAAAGTGGTTGTAATGATATGGTGATGATTAAAGAGTGGTAAATTAGAGGTCAAGCAGTGGTCAAGCAGTGGTCAAGTAAGGAAAATTTTAGGGAAAATTGGTCGTAGTGACATGGTAATGCTTAAATTAGTGGTAAATTAGTGGTCAAGTAGTGGTCAAGTAGTGGTCAAGCAGTGGTCAAGCGGTGGTTAAGTGAGGAAAATTTTAGGGAAATTTTAGGGAAAAGTGATTGTAATGATATGGTGATGATTAAAGAGTGGTAAATTAGTGGTCAAGCAGTGGTCAAGCAGTGGTCAAGTGGTCAAGTGAATAAATTTTAGCGGAAAGTAGTTGTAGCGACATGGTGATGCTTAAAGGGTGGTAAATTAGTGATCAAGTAGTGGTCAAGTAGTGGTCAAGTAGTGGTCAAGTGGTCGAGTGACCACTTAAATTGTAGAGGACGATGTGCCTAAGATTATGGTAGTGATTAAAGTGATCGATGACGTGGTCAAGCAGTGGTCAAGTAGTCAAGTAAGGAAATTGTAGGGGAAAGTACGTATAATGCAATGGTGGTGGGTAAAGTGAGGAAGAATCAATAGTAGTGATAATAGTACTACCAATATTAGGCGACAAGAATATTGTTGAACAAAGTACAAACTCAAATACACACACATCTCCTAGCATTACTACTGTCATCACAACAACCACACACACACACACACACACACACACACACACACACACACACAGACATACACACACATGAACACAAATAGAACCAGACATCAACTACACACATACACACTTGATACACTTGTACGTACAGACATACACATAAAGACAGACAAGCACAAAGACACACCCATACTATTACTACTGTCATCACAACTATACACAAGTACAGACACACTCACCCATACACAAGAACACTCAAAGACAAATACAAAGACAGACAAGCACAAAGACACACCCATACTATTACTACTGTCATCACAACTATACACAAGTACACACCCATAAACAAATACACAAGAACACTCAAAGACAAACACAAAGACAACCATACACAGACAACCCATACCATTACTACTGTCACTATCAACAGATATACACACGTGCAGAGACAGCACAGACACACCCATACCATTACTACTGTCATCACAACTATACACAAGTACAGACACACTCACCCATAATCAATTACACAACTACACACCTACAAGCAAAAACACACAAAGACACAGACACACTTGTACATACAGACACAGAAGTACAGACAATCCATACTATTACTACTGTCATCACAACTATACACAAGTACACACAGACACACTCACCCATAATCAATTACACAAATACACACCTACAAACAAAAACACACAAAGACACAGACACACTTGTACATACAGACACAGACAACCCATACTATTACTACTGTCATCACAACTATACACAAGTACAGACACACTCACCCATACACAAGAACACTCAAAGACAAATACAAAGACAACCAAACAAACACACGTACAGATTCAGAAGTACAGACAATCCATACCATTACTACTGTCACAACAACTACACACCCGTACACACTTGATACACTTGTACATACAGACCTACACAAGAACACCCATACCATTACTACTGGTACCACTACAGATACACTTGTACATACAGACCTACAAGAATATCACAATACCCCAATTTTGGTAAAGAACGCGGATGTCCGAGACAGCCCCTACGTCATCAACGCCATATGCAAAAGTCATTAAGTATGAGTCATCGGTGTGTAGGGAAGCAGGCGGGCGTGAGAATAGCTTGTCTAACTGCCACGTCAGCTATGTCGTGTGCAGAACCAGTGTATAAAATAGAAGGCGTCTCTTGTGAGCTCAGTACCAGTTCACGGGCTGACTTGGGTATCTACAGAGTTATTTTGTGAAACCTGCTGTTGTAAGTCGCTTAGTGTAGTAAGCAGATATTGTTCACGTAGTGACTTGGGTAGCTACAGCAGTGAAACTTGGTGTGAGCCTTATTCGTGTCATTGGCCTCTGATAAAACATTGAAACATTGTATACACCAGAACATTTTTTCGGATTGTAAGAAAGCGAAAGTGTGACTTGTGACCAGTTTATCAATATGACCACCAGATCTACTTTCACGTGTTCAGTGTGCGACAAAGCCTATTGTGATAAGTATACCCTTAATCGTCACATTCGGACCATTCACGAGGGGAAAGACCAAGTATATCCCTGTCAGTTATGTGATAAGGTGTATAATACGAACGATGGCCTACAAAAACACAAACGAATACGTCATCAGCCACGTATGAATACACCAAACACTGCAATACCAGAGACGACAGCACCACCTGTCTATTTACACCATCATCGTAGTCTAACGCAAGTACCAGACTGCCACCACTGTATCTTCAATGATAACCTTACCCGCCATAATAGGGAACATTCACAATGATTATCCCTGTCAGTTACGTGACCAATCTATACAATTCGAACCTACAACGGTACTTACATCACCAGACATCACGAGAAAGGATGACACCCTTAGACACCCTGGCAACACCTCCACTCATAGTAGCAGAGGATATCCAACCAAATGATAGAGACAGCTTGGCAGCCCTTAAGGCGTACTGCAAGGACCTATCGCTTATGCTACCCAATCAAGTGGTAGTATTAGAAAAAAGTGTCGACCACCGCTATCGGGTGGTTTTGGTATGATAAAAAGAAGTATTCAGATATCTTGTATGATATCTCATACATGTCTTTATTCTGGATCCGAAACAAATAAGGTATGTGTGATGACTTCGACAACAACAGTGTTTTTGATAGTCAACCAGCAGAGCCCAGAAGAATGAAGATCACTAATCCAGAACTTTTTGGTTTTTCACTAAGCATCTATGTCATTGATTGTTTCTTATATCTCTAAACTGTTTTTCACTAATCATGTATGTCATTGATTTTTTCTTATATCTCTAAACTGTTTTTCACTAAGCATCTATGTCATTGATTTTTTTCTTATATCACTAAAG
This sequence comes from Cepaea nemoralis, assembly GCA_014155875.1. Taxonomy (NCBI): domain Eukaryota; kingdom Metazoa; phylum Mollusca; class Gastropoda; order Stylommatophora; family Helicidae; genus Cepaea; species Cepaea nemoralis. The sequence continues at coordinate 17,734 of JACEFZ010006489.1, read as the reverse complement.
TGATTTGATGAATAAGACACATATTTTGGTGATAAAATATTGAAACCAAGTTGTTTTGTTGATTTTCTCTATTGGTTTTGTTTTCATGACGTTGTCTTGTCGGCTCAGAGCTTACATTACCAGACATGAACAAAGTCTTAGAAGAAGTTATGGCAAATACAGAACAGTCAAATGTATTTAAAAAAAACCTAGGAAAAAATAACCAAAGGCGAAAAGGCCAAAATACGAAATGTCTCGACCAAGCTTATAAATATTACAACTAAAAGGTTGATCAAAAATTATAAATTCAAACATTATAAAAATAACCAAATATGAAAAACATCGTCCAAAGACAGAAATATTTCAACTAAACTTATAAATAAGTCACCAAAAGGGAAAAGGTCAAGTACAGAAATAGCTATGGAAAAAGTAAGTCCACAAAACTAAGAAAAAAATGTAACTTCTGTAGTCAAATGTGTCTTATCTGAAAAGACGCTATCAATGTCACCCCTTTCCTTGTTTTACTTTACCAAAGACCTTCACCGTATCTGGTACAGAAACCCTTATACAGCACTCATCTCTCCACAGTCTTGGTTGCTTTCTAATACAAAGTGGTTACATCACCAAGAACTTCAAACCTCAATTGTACACGTGCTCCATTGAAACACCCATGACAGTTAACAACATGTATGGCCATGTAATCTGTGAGTCCATCGGGGATAGTTCATCCGAGTATTCCAAAAGATCCATTTCCCATGGCTGACATCTTCAACTTGCTATAACACAACTTATTCTAATATACACTTTACATGAAATTTCCCAAATTTGGGCTCTATTAAAGAATACGTAATGAGATACACAAAGACAACAAGAACATATCATACAAAACAATTCACAAATTAAAACTTAAACCATATCAGATGAACCACCCAACAAGTACTACTAGAACACAAACATATAATAAGGAAACTACATGACACACAGAGCTTACAGACAAATCACTTGGAGTCAAACAAATTTTGCTTCTTGTACTGTAGAATTCTACCAACACTTCTTTCCTATCACCAAAACTAAACATCTACCACACAACCACTGGTCATTTGTCCAACATAATACTCATACCCTCGCCAACGACATTAAGGAAATGCATACTAGTTTTATTTCTGGTTATAACTCTTTTAATAGGGCAGAGAGATATACATGGTAATTAGACTACAGCTGCCTTCTTCACTGCTGTCCTTTGTTCGATGACTTTTCTTCTGTGGTTGTCCCTCAAGACTGGGTTCAAGATTTTTTCCAAGTCTAGTATACGGCTTTCAAAATTCTCACGTTCTCTGATTACATGATGCCAGTTACCATTGCGTTCTTCGTTGCCAACAGTATGGACTGTCAAGAAGTGAGGCTCTGGTGCAAAATTAACCTGTGGAGGTAAATAAAACACATTGAAACTTACAAGACTACCTACTACTTCAGTAAAGAAAAAACAGTAAAAAATTCACAAGGAGAAGTGGTAAAAGGCATAAAAACAGACTGTCGACATTCTTTTGGTCACGCCTTGAGAAAGGGTAAAGGTATAGTCACTGATGGTTTGTGGTATAGAGAGATGTACATAGAAAACATGTATAGCACATAGGTTTTCGGTATTGGTCATGTTTACAAAAATACACATGTGAACTTATGATCATTACTACCCATACACACCTTATTCGTTGAAGAGGAACACCTTCGGACACCATCAGTAGGATATTTTTCGTTCCACGTCACATTAATTTTCTTGAGAGACTCTGGGGCATGACTACTAGCCAAAAGGTCAATATCTTCATCTGAAGACGAATCATCACCCCAAGCAAAGGTTGTCTCTGGTACATCTAAAGCTGGCTGGGTGCCACGAGTAGGTTTCTGGCAGAACAAAATGTCTAATGATAAAGCTGGTGTGAAGAAGCCAGAATCATCCTTCCTCCAAAACACTGTCATCTTCACAACAATTCTCATCTTCTGACCACGATGGCCGTCTATCAATTAAAGCTGTCATTGTACCTGATGAATGGAAGGTGAAAAAAGTGTTACACAAGTAGGTTAAAACGTTTTTAAAACAAGTGTCAACGTTAGGATTACAATGTGATTCTATAGAAGAATCTCTGATCGCAGACTCATACTACAGATACGACAGTGTGAGTGTAGATTCTACGAGTCACAAATCTGGACTGGTGTAATGGTTTTCACTAACAACTGACAAGAGGGTGTTTTTGTGAAACGGGAACTCGACACCGGTGATATGTTAGTAGTAGGGGATTTAAATCTAATGTCTGATAATGTATAAGTATGCATTTCCTTAATGTCGTTGGCGAGGGTATGAGTATTATGTTGGACAAATGACCAGTGGTTGTGTGGTAGATGTTTAGTTTTGGTGATAGGAAAGAAGTGTTGGTAGAATTCTACAGTACAAGAAGCAAAATTTGTTTGACTCCAAGTGATTTGTCTGTAAGCTCTGTGTGTCATGTGTTTCCTTATTATATGTTTGTGTTCTAGTAGTACTTGTTGGGTGGTTCATCTGATATGGTTTAAGTTTTAATTTGTGAATTGTTTTGTATGATATGTTCTTGTTGTCTTTGTGTATCTCATTACGTATTCTTTAATAGAGCCCAAATTTGGGAAATTTCATGTAAAGTTTATATTAGAATAAGTTGTGTTATAGCAAGTTGAAGATGTCAGCCATGGGAAATGGATCTTTTGGAATACTCGGATGAACTATCCCCGATGGACTCACAGATTACATGGCCATACATGTTGTTAACTGTCATGGGTGTTTCAATGGAGCACGTGTACAATTGGAGGTTTGAAGTTCTTGGTGATGTAACCACTTTGTATTAGAAAGCAACCAAGACTGTGGAGAGATGAGTGCTGTATAAGGGTTTCTGTACCAGATACGGTGAAGGTCTTTGGTAAAGTAAAACAAGGAAAGGGGTGACATTGATAGCGTCTTTTCAGATAAGACACATTTGACTACAGAAGTTACATTTTTTTCTTAGTTTTGTGGACTTACTTTTTCCATAGCTATTTCTGTACTTGACCTTTTCCCTTTTGGTGACTTATTTATAAGTTTAGTTGAAATATTTCTGTCTTTGGACGATGTTTTTCATATTTGGTTATTTTTATAATGTTTGAATTTATAATTTTTGATCAACCTTTTAGTTGTAATATTTATAAGCTTGGTCGAGACATTTCGTATTTTGGCCTTTTCGCCTTTGGTTATTTTTTCCTAGGTTTTTTTTTTATACATTTGACTGTTCTGTATTTGCCATAACTTCTTCTAAGACTTTGTTCATGTCTGGTAATGTAAGCTCTGAGCCGACAAGACAACGTCATGAAAACAAAACCAATAAGAAAATCAACAAAAAACTTGGTTTCAATATTTTATCACCAAAATATGTGTCTTATTCATCAAAACACTTTAGTGATATAAGAAAAAATCAATGACATAGATGCTTAGTGAAAAACAGTTTAGAGATATAAGAAAAAATCAATGACATACATGATTAGTGAAAAACAGTTTAGAGATATAAGAAACAATCAATGACATAGATGCTTAGTGAAAAACCAAAAAGTTCTGGATTAGTGATCTTCATTCTTCTGGGCTCTGCTGGTTGACTATCAAAAACACTGTTGTTGTCGAAGTCATCACACATACCTTATTTGTTTCGGATCCAGAATAAAGACATGTATGAGATATCATACAAGATATCTGAATACTTCTTTTTATCATACCAAAACCACCCGATAGCGGTGGTCGACACTTTTTTCTAATACTACCACTTGATTGGGTAGCATAAGCGATAGGTCCTTGCAGTACGCCTTAAGGGCTGCCAAGCTGTCTCTATCATTTGGTTGGATATCCTCTGCTACTATGAGTGGAGGTGTTGCCAGGGTGTCTAAGGGTGTCATCCTTTCTCGTGATGTCTGGTGATGTAAGTACCGTTGTAGGTTCGAATTGTATAGATTGGTACGTATCTGACAGGGATAATCATTGTGAATGTTCCCATTATGGCGGGTAAGGTTATCATTGAAGATACAGTGGTGGCAGTCTGGTACTTGCGTTAGACTACGATGATGGTGTAAATAGACAGGTGGTGCTGTCGTCTCTGGTATTGCAGTGTTTGGTGTATTCATACGTGGCTGATGACGTATTCGTTTGTGTTTTTGTAGGCCATCGTTCGTATTATACACCTTATCACATAACTGACAGGGATATACTTGGTCTTTCCCCTCGTGAATGGTCCGAATGTGACGATTAAGGGTATACTTATCACAATAGGCTTTGTCGCACACTGAACACGTGAAAGTAGATCTGGTGGTCATATTGATAAACTGTTTTCACAAGTCACACTTTCGCTTTCTTACAATCCGAAAAAATGTTCTGGTGTATACAATGTTTCAATGTTTTATCAGAGGCCGACGAAACGAATAAGGCTCACACCAAGTTTCACTGCTGTAGCTACCCAAGTCACTACGTGAACAATATCTGCTTACTACACTAAGCGACTTACAACAGCAGGTTTCACAAAAATAACTCTGTAGATACCCAAGTCAGCCCGTGAACTGGTACTGAGCTCACAAGAGACGCCTTCTATTTTATACACTGGTTCTGCACACGACATAGCTGACGTGGCAGTTAGACAAGCTATTCTCACGCCCGCCTGCTTCCCCACAAACCGATGACTCATACTTAATGACTTTTGCATATGGCGTTGATGACGTAGGGGCTGTCTCGGACATCCGCGTTCTTTACCAATAATTTGTGGTTGTGATATTCTTGTAGGTCTGTATGTACAAGTGTGTCTGTACTGGTTGTGGTACCAGTAGTAATGGTATGGGTGTTCTTGTGTAGGTCTGTATGTACAAGTGTATCAAGTGTGTACGGGTGTGTAGTTGTTGTGACAGTAGTAATGGTATGGATTGTCTGTACTTCTGAATCTGTACGTGTGGTTTGTTTGGTTGTCTTTGTATTTGTCTTTGAGTGTTCTTGTGTATGGGTGAGTGTGTCTGTACTTGTGTATAGTTGTGATGACAGTAGTAATAGTATGGGTTTGTCTGTGTCTGTATGTACAAGTGTGTCTGTGTCTTTGTGTGTTTTTGTTTGTAGGTGTGTATTTGTGTAATTGATTATGGGTGAGTGTGTCTGTGTGTACTTGTGTATAGTTGTGATGACAGTAGTAATAGTATGGATTGTGCTGTACTTCTGTGTCTGTATGTACAAGTGTGTCTGTGTCTTTGTGTGTTTTTGCTTGTAGGTGTGTAGTTGTGTAATTGATTATGGGTGAGTGTGTCTGTACTTGTGTATAGTTGTGATACAGTAGTAATGGTATGAGTGTGTCTGTGCTGTCTCTGCACGTGTGTATATCTGTTGATAGTGACAGTAGTAATAGTATGGGTGTGTCTTTGTGCTTGTCTGTCTTTGTATTTGTCTTTGAGTATTCTTGTGTATGGGTGAGTGTGTCTGTACTTGTGTATAGTTGTGATGACAGTAGTAATAGTATGGTGTGTCTTTGTGCTTGTCTGTCTTTATGTGTATGTCTGTACGTACAAGTGTATCAAGTGTGTATGTGTGTAGTTGATGTCTGGTTGCTATTTGTGGTTCATGTGTGTGTATGTCTGTCTGTGTGTGTATGTGTGTAGTGTGTGGTGTGTGTGTGTGTGTGTGTGTGGTTGTTGTGATGACAGTAGTAATGCTAGGAGATGTGTGTGTATTTGAGTTTGTACTTTGTTCAACAATATTCTTGTCGCCTAATATTGGTAGTACTATTATCACTACTATTGATTCTTCCTCACTTTACCCACCACCATTGCATTATACGTACTTTCCCCTACAATTTCCTTACTTGACTACTTGACCACTGCTTGACCACGTCATCGATCACTTTAATCACTACCATAATCTTAGGCACATCGTCCTCTACAATTTAAGTGGTCACTCGACCACTTGACCACTACTTGACCACTACTTGACCACTACTTGACCACTAATTTACCACCCTTTAAGCATCACCATGTCGCTACAACTACTTTCCGCTAAAATTATTCCTCACTTGACCACTGCTTGACCACTGCTTGACCACTAATTTACCACTCTTTAATCATCACCATATCATTACAATCACTTTTCCCTAAAATTTCCCTAAAATTTTCCTCACTTACCCACCGCTTGACCACTGCTTGACCACTACTTGACCACTACTTGACCACTACTTGACCACTAATTTAAGCATTACCATGTCACTACGACCAATTTTCCCTAAAATTTTCCTTACTTGACCACTGCTTGACCACTGCTTGACCCTAATTTACCACTCTTTAATCATCACCATATCATTACAACACTTTTCCCTAAAATTTCCTTACTTGACTACTTGACCCTTACTTGACCATTGCTTGACCACTGGTTGACCAGTGTGTAACTGCGAACACCTCTTATTACATTTATGACCACCCCTATATCACTCCTACTTGATCACTAATACCCCTTACCACCATACCCATTATAACTTTATAAGATTTCCTTTGTAATGATGGTAGTGAATAAGCTACATACCACCCTTTACTTTCACTTAGACACTACTATCACACTGTTCAGATGATAGTAACCATCTACACCTCTTACTTCGTCAAGTATAACCACGACCCATCACACCCTTGGCAGTTTATACATACTCACACGAACAGACACATTATGTCTACACCACCACCATATATACAACCATGAGTAGAAACCACGACCCATCACACCCTTGTTTATACATTACTCACCATGCATAGTGACCACATTCATATACGTAACCACATATACCCAACCCATGAGTAGAAACCACGATCCATCACACCCTTGTTTATACATTACTCACCATGCATAGTGAACACATTCATATACGTAACCACATATACCCAACCCATGAGTAGAAACCACGACCCATCACACCCCTTGTTTATGCATTACTCACCATGCATAGTGAACACATTCATATACGTAACCACCATATATCCAACCCATGAGTAGAAACCACGACCCATCACACCCTTGTTTATACATCACTACCCATACTAATATACCCTACGTAACCAAAATAACTTTCCCCTTCACACCCTCTCTTTCCAGTACAGAACCAACCAACTAAAAATACTTTTACCTTAATTAATTTCACAGATTTTCCCACCAGGCAGGCCGGACAAAAACCGTTCCCACACGCCGCCAAAAATTTTACCGAGTCGACAATTTCCCCATATTTCCTTCATAACCCCTAACGGCCGCTAGATTCTGGAGGAATAATATGTGTGTAGAGGCCTCAATACACTACTGGTGTGGTGCTATTCACATAGTTTTATACTTGTTCACACTTTGAGGTGTGGTGCTTGTTCCATAGTTTTATACTTGTTCACAGCTTGAGGTGTGGTGCTAGTCCCATAGTTTTATACTTGTTCACACTTTGAGGTGTGGTGCTAGTCCCATAGTTTTATACTTGTTCACACTTTGAGGTGTGGTGCTAGTCCCATAGTTTTATACTTGTTCACACTTTGAGGTGTGGTGCTATTCACATAGTTTTATACTTGTACACACTTTGAGGTGTGGTGCTTGTTCCATAGTTTTATACTTGTTCACAGCTTGAGGTGTGGTGCTAGTCCCATAGTTTTATACTTGTTCACACTTTGAGGTGTGGTGCTAGTCCCATAGTTTTATATTTGTTCACACTTTGAGGTGTGGTGCTAGTCCCCACAGTTTTATACTTGTTCACACTTTGAGGTGTGGTGCTAGTCCCATAGTTTTATACTTGTTCACACTTTGAGGTGTGGTGCTAGTCCCACAGTTTTATACTTGTTCACACTTTGAAGTGTGGTGCTAGTCCCGTAGTTTATACTTGTTCACACTTTGAGGTGTGGTGCTAGTCCCATAGTTTTATACTTGTTCACACTTTGAGGTGTGGTGCTAGTCCTACAGTTTTATACTTGTTCACACTTGAGGTGTGGTGCTAGTCCCATAGTTTTATACTTGTTCACACTTTGAGGTGTGGTGCTAGTCCCATAGTTTTATACTTGTTCACACTTTGAGGTGTGGTAGCTAGTCCCTACAGTTTTATACTTGTTCACACTTTGAGGTGTGGTGCTAGTCCCATAGTTTTATACTTGTTCACACTTTGAGGTGTGGTGCTAGTCCCATAGTTTTATACTTGTTCACACTTTGAGGTGTGGTGCTAGTCACATAGTTTTATACTTGTTCACAGCTTGAGGTGTGGTGCTAGTCCCACAGTTTTATACTTGTTCACACTTTGAGGTGTGGTGCTAGTCCCATAGTTTTATACTTGTTCACACTTTGAGGTGTGGTGCTAGTCCCGTAGTTTTATACTTGTTCACACTTTGAGGTGTGGTGCTAGTCCCATAGTTTTATACTTGTTCACACTTTGAGGTCTGGTGCTAGTCACATAGTTTTATACTTGTTCACAGCTTGAGGTGTGGTGCTAGTCCCACAGTTTTATACTTGTTCACACTTTGAGGTGTGTGCTAGTCCCATAGTTTTATACTTGTTCACACTTTGAGGTGTGGTGCTAGTCCCGTAGTTTTATACTTGTTCACACTTTGATTTGTGGTGCTAGTCCCATAGTTTTATACTTGTTCACACTTTGAGGTGTGGTGCTAGTCCCACAGTTTTATACTTGTTCACACTTTGAGGTGTGGTGCTAGTCCTATAGTTTTGTACTTGTTCACACTTTGAGGTGTGGTGCTAGTCCCATAGTTTTATACTTGTTCACACTTTGAGGTGTGGTGCTAGTCCCATAGTTTTATACTTGTTCACACTTTGAGGTGTGGTGCTAGTCCATAGTTTTCTACTTGTTCACACTTTGAGGTGTGGTGCTTGTTCCATAGTTTTATACTTGTTCACACTTTGAGGTGTGGTGCTAGTCACATAGTTTTATACTTGTTCACACTTTGAGGTGTCGTGCTAGTCCCATAGATTTATTCTTGTTCACACTTTGAGGTGTGGTGCTAGTCCCATAATTTTATACTTGTTCACACTTTGAGGTGTGGTGCTAGTCCCATGAGTTTATACTTGTTCACACTTTGAGGTGTGGTCCTATTCACAGTTTTATACTTGTTCACACTTTGAGGTGTGGTACTAGTCACATAGTTTTATACATTTTGTCACTTTGAGGTGTGGGGCTCGTCTCATAGTTTTATACTTGTTCACACTTTGAGGTGTGGTGCTAGTCCCATAGTTTTTATACTTGTTCACACTTTGAGGTGTGGTACTAGTCCCACAGTTTTATACTTGTTCACACTTTGAGGTTTGGTGCTAGTCCCATAGTTTTGTACTTTTTTCTCACTTTGAGTTGCAGTGCTAGTCTCATAGTTGTATACTTGTTCACACTTTGAGGTGTGTGGGCTAATCCTATAGTTTTATACATTTTCTCAGACGTTGAGGTATGTGCTAGTCCTATAGATTTATACTTTTATGTACATTAAGGTGTGGGTAGTACCATGTGTCCTATCTAAGTAGTATTTAGGGAATGAACTGAGTGAATGAGATTAATGAATCGGATTATAATGCTATATACTGGTTATACCCTCCCCATGTCCCCACATCGTAACGTTACAAAACTGCACCTAATAGATCAAATCTAGGTCAAGTTTAAGGCAGTAACTCGTCTAATCTAGATCATAGTATGTCCTAATTACACGTCTAATGTGACTATAGAACATTGATTCATTTGGTTGTTTCGGGATTTGAGGTTTAAGATTGAGCACAACCACTACTGGCAACGCTGATCGTATTCCTGTACGAACTTAAAGGCCTTATAGCAAAAATAAAAATCACGTGTACGTGTGTGTGTGTGTGTGTGTGTGTGTGCTGTGTGTGTGTGTGTGTGTGTGTGTGTGTGGTGTGAACTCGCCGCCCATTCCCCTACCCCACGGTGCAGAGATCTAACTCTCTACGTTGTTCAAATTGAAATAAAAGATGGCGGTCATTAGTGGTCTTTAGTGAACAGGGTGTAAAGATTAGCAGCATACGGATTAAGATTTCAAATGAAAACCGCAATTAAATATGGCGGTTATATGATCTATAGAGGGTGAAGAAAGAGAACTATTGAAATGTTATATAGGACCCTGTAATTCTGTCTGGCTGTGAAACGTGGCAATGAGCAGACAAGCTGAAAAAACATATACTGGTCTTGGAAATGGGTTTCTGGGGAAGATGTAAAGACCCCTATGGATAGACAGAGATGTAATGAAAGTATAAATGCCTGATTGAGACATGATAACTTCGCTGGTTAGGACAGCGTACATGACATGTCATGTTACATGAGACACCTAAGATTGAGCCGCGACAGCTTTTTGTGTTCATATGTAATATTATACAGTTGATAAGCTGAGCTAAACACTCGTCGCAGTATGACCCGCTAGTTGTAAAGTAGATGCATGTCTTATAGAAAAGACTTCCGATACTCTGTTGACGAGGTAGCGGAATCACTCCCGTACATGGTGGTCAGGAAGAGTTAGGTCCTGGGATTCTACAGCCACAGGACACACTTTATGTAATACTTATTAACCACGTGTCCCGGTTATACCCTTACACGTGTGATCCGACGCAACGTCGCCATTGACAGGTTGTAACCATTACCCACGTGTCCCTGATGTATCCCTTAATATATGACCACGTGACTGGCTGTAGTTTGTCACACAGCCCGAGGAAGAGTATTGTAGCTCTAGCATACCGCCAATGGTATGATGACAGTGTTTACGCCCCATCACTACAGATAGTAACAACCACCATTATAATACATAATCGGTCACATTTCATTAGATATCAAACGGAAACACCAAGGACCTCTGAATATCGGATTCGCAAATATGCATCGAAGTTGTCGATGGTAGGTCTCCTATCCCCTATACTAAGCCACGATCTTTACTTTTCATTCTATAAATCACAAATACTATTTTTAATTATACCTCGTATACACTAATAATTTTAATATTTTATGTTTAATGTTGTACAAGACCGGAAGCAGTTAACTATCTTCACACGCTAGATTTGACATTTCACGAGTCATTTTCTTATGACTGTTGTGACGTCACATAGTGCATATAAGGTAGTATTTCAGTTTCAGGAGCGATCCTGAAATAAGGATGCATACACACATGACATATTACATACCTGTACATTCCTGTATTGTGTTGGAAATTTTACATTTATGGTCCAGTGTTAGATACAGAGATATATATTCAATTTAAAAAAAACGGAACCAGTTTTCTAAACTGTTTCACTTAGATACTTAATTTAACAATCGACACCACTGCACTTGTGGCATTTCCACAACTCTAAAAGCCACCATGATGTATGGCTAAAATATTAAAGAAAAAAATTTATTACAGTATATCTGACTTTTCCTCTTCACATTTAGTACCATCCAGACTATCTACTCATTTTCTTTCGAGCCGATCAGTCTATATATAGGTAATCCGTCTGTTCAGCTGCACTCTCCACGCTATGCCACAGTTCTCATTAGCTCATTTTATCATATAGCAGTTCACTGAACAGATGGGCAGCAGCTAATCTATCAACACGCTCACTGCCCCGCACACCCGCCATAGACAGAAAATCCATGAAATGCTGGCAATCTCGGTCATGTCGAGCGATGCAAAGCACTCAATCCAGAACATGGCAGTTACCACTTGAAATTTCAAACTACAATAGGCCACATCAGTACTCTATTAGTGCTGTAGCAACAGCAACGACCCTGAAATAATGTAAATGACGTATCATCATCATTATCATCATGTGCCATGCCGATAGGCGTGGCCGGTCATGTTTCGCCATCTCACACTATCACCAGAGTCGTGGATCAGCTCCGTATTCTTGTCTCTACTATACCACGTGGCCAAGTCATCAAGATATTTACTTCTATGTCTTACTCTTGTTCTTTTACTATCGTCTTGCCAGTTGTAACCAAGTGCTCTAGTTTATTTTTTCTGTCCAAACATGTCTACAACGTGTCCAAAACATTGTGATTGTGTACGTGTAAATGACTTACGGTGACCTCAAAATCGGATTCTATTAACATAATCTCTGCCAACAATGTTCATTTTCACATGTATAGTCTTCTTCTTCATCTTTACATCGTTTTATCCAGTATAGTCTGTGATTACAAGTACATACTTTAATCGTTTAAAAAGATTAATGTTTAAAGCGTATTTTCACAAAAAAATAGTAAATTACAATAAGTAGAACAAAATACCAGTTAGTAATATTTCTATATTTTAAATACTATTCAAAAAACGATTTGCTATCCGTATTTGAACTTTTCCCAGCTGGCTATTAGGGCAGGAATAGTGTAGAGAACTGGGTTGACAGCGGAGTTGATGGGTAGAAGGAGCACTGTTGTCCAGGCATACACCTCACTGCTGACCTCATGTCCACCAAGTGATAGAAGTCCCATGAGTCCAACAGGAAACCAACAGAGAAAATTAGACAGGACAATAAGAGACAGTTGTTTGGCTACTATTATATCTTCTGCTCGTCGTGAACGGGACATGCTGGTTGCTGTATTAGATATTCTATTCTCTGACATGGCACGGAAGATGGCATATTGACCGCAAACAATGATGAGAAAAATGAAGAAGTTAAAAATGACAAACACTCCGACTGAATAACTCCAACCTTTAACTTGCGTATTCGACAAAGGCAGGCCCAGACACATTGCGTTCGAAGAATATATATTAAAATTCAATAAAATGGGAATCAGAGATAATAATATACCCAAACCCCACACTAAAATAATTGTAACAATTTTAGGAATTCTGGAAAAGTATTTTGGACGAAATGGGAATTTTATAACCAAAAATCTGTCCAGAGTGATAAGAAAGGTAAAGAAAGTCGACGTTTCGTGAGAAAGAGTTGCTAGAAAACCAGCAACATCGCACGCAACACTTTCTCTCCAGTTCTTCTCATAGAGAACATAATTGTCTCGGTAGAAAAGATCAGCTCCAGCAATGATGAACAGATAGATTCCCATGACGAAATCAGACACACCCAAGTTTGTCACAAACAGACCGTATCCTGTCTTCAGAACTGCCCTGTCCCAGATTACACGGTACACAATCACCAACATATTTCCCGCAACGGCAATCGCTGCAACCATCCAGAGAAGAACACGCTGAACAAATAATCCTATGAGATCAAAACACGAAGAAATGGCGTCCGTGGGAGAATGACATGTATGCGGTGGGATTTTGGGACCTCTGACTTTAGGGCAGCATATCTGATAGTGGTCTGCATACAGATTCTGGGTAATGGCGACATTATGAAATAAATCTGCAACGTAGTGCTTTATAATGAGCCCACGTAAATCGAATGTATGCAGAGTGAGGACATGAGGGAAATATTCTCTGTTGAATTCTGAAATCAGAGAGTAACTTAAGTTGAGATGCTTCAAGACAGGCAATCCAGCAAACACAGACTCGGGTAAATATGAAAGTCCTGTGTGAGAAAGATCTAGTATCTCGAGAAAATTAAACTGTAGATGTTTGAGAGAAACAAGACGCTTATTATAAGATGCGTTTAGGTTATGAATGAATGCGAGCGAATAATTGACAGCTTCAGTACTAAATATTACCTGTATCATATTATAGCTAATGTCTAGTCTTTGAATATTAAAATGATAATGTTGCTCTGCTGTTTCATTTAAAGGCAAATTTATATTAATAATTTTGCATCTAGAAAGGATTAGAACTACCACGTATATACATCTACTTGTAATTTGGTAAAAGAAATCTGCTGTTTGAGATAAATCGATTCCTGATAAGTCCAGATATCTGGTTCGGGTATCTATACTAGCGAAATTGTTCACCCTCACAGGACTAGGAAAACTGTTATTTAATACTATTACTGCGCCTGCCGTGCAGCGGAAACCTTCAGGACACGATGTTTTACAATTCAATTCATCATCATTATGTGGACAGTCGGAATGTCCATCACAAACAAAGTCCAGATGAAGACAAACCTTGCTGTCCCAGCATGCGAAATTTCCCTTACACGACCCAGTGTTGAATGGCTGCTCATCCTCTCCTGTAGGACAGTCAGCTGTATTATCCAGAAGATAATGTTGAGGGATGCAGTAGGAGTTATAGCATTTCACATATCCAGGATCACACTGGAAGTCCTTGCAGTCTCTGAGATGTGACATGTCTCTACAACCTATGACACCACCATACATGTCTTTAATGTACACGCATTTGGGAGACCACGTAAAGACCGACATTCTGCTTGTGCACACGTTTACTGATTTTAGTTTTCCTATAGTTTCGTCCAACACTCCATCAGGTCCTGTGCAATCATTGACGCCATCGTGTAGCTGAGACATTGCTATGCACATGTTATAGTTGCAAATGAGTGCACATGTTTTGTAATGTTTCAAAAGCACACCGTGAGCGGAGTTCTCGTCGGTATAATTGTCGACAATCCTACAATCGACTTCTCCATCGTTGAGCCACTTGATGGGGACACACGACGCATCAACAATACAATGTTTGCCAGATGCACAATGTCGGACTGACGAAGAATAGGACATGTTCGGATAAAAGCAATACTCTTCGTCTCGTCTGTTGCTACAATGGTCAACGTGGTCACAGACTAAACTATAGGGTATATACCTCCGTTGACCAGTATCTTCGACACAATCAAACATTGGACATTCGCTGGTAGCTTTCCGGAAGCTCTGAAGAACATCTCTGTTTCCAACATTTTCATACACAGAAAGAATATTGTCTTCAAATTCCAAAAAATCCCCGTTGGCCAAAGCAGCCGTTAAATTTTCCTGGTGAGCTATCATACCACTGGTGATGTTATTAATTCCAGTCTGTTGTTGAAGGACAACCTCACACAGGGACCTAGATAGGGGTAAGTGGCATTTGACATCCCGCCATCCTTCAGAAAAGTCATCTGCTATATATGCTTGCTGACTATTATTCCATTTGACTTTAAATTGCCAAACTCCGCAGTCCCCAAGACCGAACCCTAATGAAGGCTTACCAGGTAACCAGTGTCTGGTGACTAACGGTAGAGACTCTCCTGAATCTGTATACCAGCGAAAACGTTTAGCATGGCTTCTGTAGTCTCTTCGAAGACCAATGAAAACGTAAGCTTTAATGTAAGTGTCATTCGAAGTCACGTATTTTTTTATCTTCTTACGCAACAACGTCTGCACAAATATGAACTCCTCTTCAGTTTCAACTCGTGCTAGAAATCCACCGTGAAGTGTGCTGCACCTATTCATGGCATTAGACCACCCCATTGGCTCGTGACGGTTAAATCTATAGCAGGAGTGAACATGCGCCCCGAGCTTTAGCTGCACACCTAAGTCCCAACCTTTAAAGCACTGTCTGCACACCGCCATCAGCAGAAGCTGCGCCGTACTTGAATGCCCTACACTCGGTAAAGCAATGGTGTCGTTTAAGTACACAATATCCTTTGCAAATGTATAACCAACAATCACAACAAGTATCTTGATGTCAGCATTTCGCCGTTGAACAAAGGATTTCAGGTTTATAAAGTCTTCTTGTGTAAAATCGGCGCCATCAAGAAATATAATTGCAACGTGTATAGCGGTCTTCCTAACGCCGATCATTTCTTCAAACAAACGCTCCACATATTTGAACATCATTTCTATTAATTTCTTAACACCTTTAACAGGGTAATGGGGTGTAATGAAGTCTACATCGACGTATATTTATTTCTACTTTTGCATTTAGAAAACGCCACTTACCGTACCAATAATTGGCTATGCGGGTATTGGAACTGGCAAGTACTATAGCTGCGTGAATTTTGAGAGCGTATGGCTGTCAGCTAAGCTTGCGAACAAAGCACGTAAAGATTCCACATGGTCTTGCCAGATTAGCCTATCAACATTACAACTCTAGAATATCCATAGCGACGCCATCGCAGTTCTTCAGTGGGAAATATCTTCTCCATAGCTTTCTGTAAGGATAAGAAGAACGTTCACAGAAAATATACATACATGATTTATATTATATTAAAAAAACATACTTTATATTTATTTATAAAACATATGTCATCTTCGTCACGGGACATGCGGGAGTCGAGGGAAATGAACGAGCTGATAAACTGGCTGGCTCTGCACCTCCTGTAGATGGCCAGCCCATGGATCGTGCCGATGTTATTAACATCCTCAAAGATATGGCGAGAACAGAGGACTTTGACGTCAGTGATTCTACATCGCTGTCCAGGATGAAAGACTGGGAGTAAGAATCGGCACGGCCAGACGCGAGAGGTACATCGGGAAACAAGGCGCCTCGTCAACCAACACAGAACTGGCACTATTAGCCACCGGACGCTGATGCATATGCTGGGGGGGGGGGAGGATCTGAGCACCTATGGACATGTCGTGAGTGCAATGAAGATACCCCCAACTGATAACTGATAACTGATAACTGATTATAAAACATATGTATGTATGTATGTATGTATGTATGTATGTATGGTAGGTATGTATTTTATGTATGTATGTATGTATGTATGTATGTATGTATGTATGTATGTACGTACGTACGAACGTACGTACGTACGTACGTACGTACGTATGTATGTATGTATGTATGTATGTATGTATGTACGTACGTACACACGCACGCACGCACGCACGCACGCACGCACGCACGCACGTAGTACGTACGTACGTATGTATGTATGTATGTATGTATATATGTGTGTATGTATGATGTATGTATGCATTTATGTATGTATGTGTGTATGTGAGTGTGTGTATATATATATTTTATATAATATAATATATATATATATATATATATATATATATATATATATATTTTATATATATATATAATATATACATATACATATATAAAAGAGAAGTCTGTGTGTGTCTTTGTGTTTCCTTTATGCGTTCCCGAACGGTCGATCCCATTAAGATGAAATCTTCTACAGATGTTCTTCTCATTCCCGCACAGCCAACTGACATAGTTTGTTAGTTTAAACACAGTTATTTACGTATTAAATGACATTAATTAAAATATTGCAGAGGGACTAACTGAAGAAAAGTTACACAAAAGGGGTATTACTTTTAGTAACATTGATGTTTTATGTAATTTAAATAATTGTATTTTTCTTAAAGTTTTTTTCTTAATGGTGTTATCTACAGTTATATACGTTATAATATAATGATAAAATCTGACTATTTCTATCTACTTTCAAAGTTTTTATAAAAAAAATGCATCTATGTTAAATACGTAAAAATTTTCTAACCCATTTTTCTCGCAACGGGACGGGGAAAAGGCCCGAACATAGACAGACAGACAGACAGACCAGACAGGACAGGACAGGACAGACAGACAGGACAGGGGCAGGACAGGACAGACAGACAGGCAGGCAGGCAGGCACGCAGGCAGGCAGCAGACAGACAGACAGACAGAGACAGACAGACAGACAGGACAGGACAGGCCAGGCAGACAGACAGACAGACAGACAGGACAGACAGACAGCAGGGCAGACCAGACCAGGAAGGACAGGACAGGACAGGACAGACAGACAGCTAGCCAGCCAGCCAGCCAGCCAGCATGCCAGCCAGCCAGCCAAACAGCCAGCCAGCCAGCCAGCCAGCTAGCCAGGGCAGACAGACAGACAGTCAGTCAGTCAGTCGGCAGGTAGGCAGCCAGGCAGGCAGGCAGGCAGGGGAGGTAGGTA
>JACEFZ010006488.1:332500-477109 GCA_014155875.1 Cepaea nemoralis | reverse complement strand
CCCCCATTTTCCCCAAATGAAGGAAGTCACATTCAGCGATATATTATCCTTCGGCAATTAATCAATTAAACATGACCATAAGGTACCTCTATACTCCGGTGTAAATGAACTGTGGTAATTATGCTGTGGAAACTTAAATAGTATATTTAAAGAAAACGTCCTGGGAGCATTGGAAACGTGGTATTATAGAAGAATGCTGATAATTAATTGGACAGTAAAAATAAGAAATCTTTACATTTTTAGGGAGGCAAAGTTATAAAGACAAGTTATCGCAAGTGTAAGAAAGAAGCGGTCATCATTCTTTTTGACTACATTATGAGAAGACACATACTGGAAAATGTTGTGACAAACGGAAAGCTTAGTGAAAAGAGAAATAAGGGAAGACAGTGAGAGGACATTCTTGACAGTCTTGTGTCATGGCACGGAAGGGAGCCAACACACGAATTGATCCATTCCGTCGGAGATCGCAAATTTTGGAGAAGCATGATCGCCCACGTCAGCCGGAAAGTCAGTGGATAATGATGATGAAGATTCAAAGAATCACGGATTGTAGTATATATATATATATATATATTTATATATATATTTTTTGTGTGTGGGGGGGGGGGGTGTTCCTATATCCTTTACAGGACATCGCTGTCAACATCAGCTTAGACAAGACAATTTTGGAAACAGGACGCTGCTGTGACAAGGCTTCATCAGCAGACAACAAGAATTGAGCCGAGTTAATTCAATTCAATTCAATGCAACTATATTTTAAAAGGGTCACAAATTGAAGCACGCAGGCCCGTCTTATATTCGGCCCGTCCAATCACTCATTTTTCTTTCACCAATAGTGCATTATATATTCACATATGTAGGAAAAAAATACATTGTCAAATGATTGTTGTAAACATAAACAATGCAAATTATAATGTTATGAGGCACACTCCCACCCACACACACACATCACTCCACCCACACAACACCCCCACCCACACACACACCCAGGGACACATACATACCCCACCAACCGACCCATCCCCTTCCCACACACATCCCCCACTCACACACACTTCCCCCACCCGTTCCCCAACCCACACACACTTACGCACCCACACAAACATCCCCCACACATCCTGCCCCTACCCACATGACCTAAACCACACAACCATCCCCCACCCACACATCCTCTACTCATCCACTCACACCCCCAACCACCCATCCCCCAACCACACCTCCCTCGACCACACATTCCCCTCCCACACACACACATCCCCCACAAACCCACACACCCGACACCCACTCACACATCCATCATCCACTCACACATCCCCAACCCATACACACACATCACCACCAAGACACATCTCCCTACCCACCCACCCACACACACACACACACACACACACACACACACACACACATCTCCTTACCCACCTATACATCCCCAATCCACTCACACACACCCCATCACCCACACATACATCCCCCACCCACCCACATATGTCCTAACCCACATCCCCCACCACACACATATCCCGCACCCACACACTACACACACCCCCACCAACACAATATTCTCCACCCGAACACCACACACACACACATATCGCCACCCACACCCACACATCCCACACACACACCACCACATATCCCCCACCTACACACCTCACACATATCTCCCACCCACATACCACACGTTAAGTACCGACATGACAGCACTCTGGATATTCACGTACAGTCTCCGTCCAAGATAACCCTACAGCGACATTACAAGTAGATAACACAACGACATATACACAAACAAGATGACACTACAGCCGGGACGTTCATAAGCACAATTTATTTTCTTGTTTTTTTTTTTTTTAAACGAAGAAATGTAAAGAAAAATCATTGAGGTGCTTATCTCACGACTCGCCAAAAATGAACCAAATTTACATTCGGGAAATTGGGAGACAAAAACGGCACATTACTTCTTCTGGTTCTTTCTTTGTTCATTTGCCTCCAGTGAATAAGAGGAAACTAATCCCCAAAACAATAAACCAATATGCCCCGAGACAGAAGTGAAAGGATCAAATGAATATTTCTTTTCTAATCTCCTTTGGAAAATGGTGCTCTTTGACCAGTCACCCACAAACATGATTGACAATATCGATTACTAATATACTCATTCAAAGACTCCGTATACAACCAGCTACTTCAGCTTTGTTAAGGAACACTAAAATGTATCAGTAATCGAATTTTATTATCATTATTTGATTAGGCCGGTTCTAGACAAGTCCTCTTTCGTTAACGCAAGTTTCAGGATACAACAGATGAAGTAATATTGATAATTTCGTCAAGCAAGATATAATGAACAATACATCGATTTCCCGGGGTTTTCATGGTAATTTGTGGGTTCGGTAAATGAAAGTCTGTTATCTGTGTGCGTAATTTGTCATATGGTTGGTGGGTTTAGTTGTTTGGTTAACTTGATGCCTGGTTTCTTGCTTGTTTGCTTGTATGGTTGATTGTTGGTTGATTAGTTCGTTCATTAGTTTGTTAATAAATTGGTGGGCATGTTGGTCGATTGGATGTTTGTGAGCGAGAGTGGTTGGATGATTGGGTAGGTAGTTGTGTGGTTGACTGGTCGGTTTACTGATTGGTATGTTGGTGGGTTGGATGTTTGGGACCGTGTGTGGTTGAATGGTTGGGTCGTTGGTTGTGTGGTTGATTGCTGGTTGATTGGTTGTTTGGTTGATTCACTAATTGGTATATCGGTTTTATTATGGTTGGTTGGTTTTGTAGCTGGGGTGTTGGTCGGTTGATTGAATGTTATTTTGTTGATTTATTTTGATGTTGGTTGGTTGGTTGCGTAGGTGGATGAGTGGTTGTTTGATTGAAAATTTATGGGTTGTTCCATGGTTGGAGCTTGCTCAGAGGCGTAGTTTGTTATCCCGCATACCGCGTTTAAAACACAGCTGCGGGCGATTTGGCAGCAGACCGCGTTGGTTTTTATGAAATGGTATGAGTGACGGTCGTTCAGAAAGCAATGGCAAACTACTGAACGGAAACTTGCCAGAAGATCACAAACATCAACAAATGCTTGGGTTGACTGTGATGTCCTGTAAAGGATAGGCAAGTAACTAACATGGTTGGTTGGGTTGTTGGGTAGGTGGATGGGTGGTTGGTTGGTTATATGATTGGGATATTGTCTGATTGCTTTATGGTTGATTGGCTGGGTAAGTAGCTGGGAGGTTGGTTGGTTGGGTGGGTGGGTCACTGTGAGGTTGGTTGAATGATTATATATTGTTGGTTTTTATGGTTCGTTGTCTACATGGGTGGGTGGGTCAATGGGTGGTTGGTTTGATGGATGAGTGGATCACATGGTGGTTGGTTGATTGATTATATATTGTTGGTTTGGTTTTTGATTGGTTGGTTGGTTGGTTGGTTGGTTGGGGTTTCACTGGGTGGTTGGCTGGGGTTTCACTGTGTGATTGGTTGGTTGGTTGGTTGGTTGGTTGGTTGGTTGAGGGTTCACTGGGTGATTGGTTGGCGTTTCACTGGGTGGCTGATTGGTTGGGGTTTAACTGGGTGGTTGGTTGTGGTGTCACTGTGTGGTTAGCTGGTTGGTTGAGGGTTCACTGGGTGGATGGTTGGTTGGTTGGTTGGTTGGGGTTTCACTGGGTGGTTGGTTGTGGTTTCACTGTGTGTTTGGTTGGTTGGGGTTTAACTGGTTGGTTGGGGTTTAACTGGTTGGTTGGTTGGATGGTTGGGGTTAACTGGGTGGTTGGTTTGTTGGTTGAGGGTTCACTGGGTTGTTGGTTGGTTGAGGGTTCACTGGGTTGTTAGGTGGTTTAGGGTTCACTGAGTGGTTGGTTGGTTAGTTGGGGTTTCACTGGGTGGTTGGTTGGTTGGTTGGTTAGGTGGGTGGTGGGCGAAGCCTCTGGAACCATGAGACTCAACTCTAAAGTCCGAATCATAGGCGTCCAGTCGTCCGAGACATGAGAAGGGCGTGCTTCTGTCCAACTGATGTTTGTGTACACATTGTATGAGACATGAGAAGGGCGTGCTTCTGTCCAACTGATGTTAGTGTACACATTGTATGAGACATGAGAAGGGCTTGCTTCTGTCCAACTGAGGTTGGTGTACATATTGTATGAGACATGAGAAGGGCTTGCTTCTGTCCAACTGAGGTTGGTGTACATATTGTATGAGACATGAGAAGGGCGTGCTTCTGTCCAACTGAGGTTGGTGTACACATTGTCCGAGACATGAGAAGGGCGTGCTTCTGTCCAACTGATCTTTGTGTACACATTGTATGAGACATGAGAAGGGCGTGCTTCTGTCCAACTGAGGTTGGTGTACACATTGTCCGAGACATGAGAAGGGCGTGCTTCTGTCCAACTGATCTTTGTGTACACATTGTATGAGACATGATAAGGGCGTGCTTCTGTCCAACTGAGGTTGGTGTACACATTGTCCGAGACATGAGAAGGGCGTGCTTCTGTCCAACTGATGTTTGTGTACACATTGTATGAGACAAGAGAAGGGCGTGCTTCTGTCCAACTGAGGTTGGTGAACACATTGTCCGAGACATGAGAAGGGCGTGCTTCTGTCCAACTGATGTTTGTGTACACATTGTATGAGACATGAGAAGGGCGTGCTTCTGTCCAACTGAGGTTGGTGTAGACATTGTCCGAGACATGAGAGGGGCGTGCTTCTGTCTAACTGAGGTTGGTGTACACATTGTCCGAGACATGAGAAGGGCGTGCTTCTGTCCAACTGATGTTTGTGTACACATTGTATGAGACATGAGAAGGGCGTGCTTCTGTCCAACTGAGGTTGGTGTACACATTGTCCGAGACATGAGAAGGGCGTGCTTCTGTCCAACTGATGTTTGTGTACACATTGTATGAGACATGAGAAGGGCGTGCTTCTGTCCAACTGAGGTTGGTGTACACATTGTCCGAGACATGAGAAGGGCGTGCTTCTGTCCAACTGAGGTTAGTGTACACATTGTCATGAGACATGAGAAGGGCGTGCTTCTGTCCAACTGAGGTTGGTGTACACATTGTCCGAGACATGAGAAGGGCGTGCTTCTGTCCAACTGATGTTTGTGTACACATTGTATGAGACATGAGAAGGGCGTGCTTCTGTCCAACTGAGGTTGGTGTACACATTGTCCGAGACATGAGAAGGGCGTGCTTCTGTCCAACTGAGGTTGTGTACACATTGTACGAGACATGAAAGGGCGTGCTTCGTCCAACTGAGGTTAGGTGTACACATTGTCCGAGACATGAGAAGGGCGTGCTTCTGTCCAACTGGAGGTTGGTGTACACATTGTCCGAGACATGAGAAGGGCGTGCTTCTGTCCAACTGATGTTGGTGTACACATTGTACTGAGACTGAGAAGGGCGTGCTTCTGTCAACTTGTGTACACATTGTATAGAGCATGAGAATGGCGTGCTTCTGTCCAACTGAGGTTGGTGTACACATTGTCCGAGACATGAGAAGGGCGTGCTTCTGTCCAACTGATGTTTGTGTACACATTGTATGAGACATGAGAAGGGCGTGCTTCTGTCCAACTGAGGTTGGTGTACACATTGTCCGAGACATGAGAAGGGCGTGCTTCTGTCCAACTGAGGTTGGTGTACACATTGTCCGAGACATGAGAAGGGCGTGCTTCTGTCCAACTGAGGTTGGTGTACACATTGTCCGAGACATGAGAAGGGCGTGCTTCTGTCCAACTGATGTTTGTGTACACATTGTATGAGACATGAGAAGGGCGTGCTTCTGTCCAACTGAGGTTGGTGTACACATTGTCCGAGACATGAGAAGGGCGTGCTTCTGTCCAACTGATGTTTGTGTACACATTGTATGAGACATGAGAAGGGCGGTGCTTCTGTCCAACTGAGGTTGGTGTACACATTGTCCGAGACATGAGAAGGGCGTGCTTCTGTCCAACTGATGTTGTTGACACATTGTATGAGACATGAGAAGGGCGTGCTTCTGTCCAACTGAGGTTGGTCGTACACATTGTCGAGACATGAGAAGGGCGTGCTTCTGTCCACCTGAGGTTGGTGTACACATTGTCCGAGACATGAGAAGGGGCGTGCTTCTGTCCAACTGATGGTTGTGTACACATTGTCCGAGACATGAGAAGGGCGTGCTTCTGTCCAACTGATGTTTGTGTACCATGTCCTGAGACATGAGAAGGGCGTGTCTTCTGTACCACCCAACTGAGGTTGGTGTACACATTGTATGAGACAATGAGAAGGGACGTGCTTCTGTCCAACTGATGTTTGTGTACACATTGTATGAGACATGAGAAGGGCGTGCTTCTGTCCAACTGAGGTTGGTGTACACATTGTCTGAGACATGAGAAGGGCGTGCTTCTGTCCAACTGAGGTTGGTGTACACATTGTCTTAGACATGAGAAGGGCGTGCTTCTGTCCAACTGAGGTTGGTGTACACATTGTCTTAGACATGAGAAGGGCGTGCTTCTGTCCAACTGAGGTTGGTGTACATATTGACTGAGACATGAGAAGGGCGTGCTTCTGTCCAACTGAGGTTGGTGTACACATTGTCTGAGACATGAGAAGGGCGTGCTTCTGTCCAACTGAGGTTGGTGTACACATTGTCTGAGACATGAGAAGGGCGTGCTTCTGTCCAACTGAGGTTGGTGTACACATTGTCCGAGACATGAGAAGGGCGTGCTTCTGTCCAACTGAGGTTGGTGTACACATTGTCTGAGACATGAGAAGGGCGTGCTTCTGTCCAACTGAGGTATGTGTACACATTGTCCGAGACATGAGAAGGGCGTGCTTCTGTCCAACTGATGTTTGTGTACACATTGTCTGAGACATGAGAAGGGCGTGCTTCTGTCGAAGTGAGGTTGGTGTACACATTGTCTGAGACATGAGAAGGGCGTGCTTCTTTCCAACTGAAGTTGGTGTACACATTGTCTGAGACATGAGAAGGGCGTGCTTCTGTCCAACTGAGGTTGGTGTACACATTGTCTGAGACATGAGAAGGGCGTGCTTCTGTCCAACTGAGGTTAGTGTACACATTGTCCGAGACATGAGAAGGGCGGGCTTCTATCCAACTGATGTTTGTGTACACATTGTCTGAGACATGAGAAGGGCGTGCTTCTGTCCAACTGAGGTTGGTGTACACATTGTCTGAGACATGAGAAGGGCGTGCTTCTGTCCAACTGAGGTTGGTGTACACATTGTCTGAGACATGAGAAGGGCGTGCTTCTGTCCAAGTGATGTTTGTGTACACATTGTCTGAGACATGAGAAGGGCGTGCTTCTGTCCAACTGATGTTTGTGTACACATTGTCTCAGACATGAGAAGGGCGTGCTTCTGTCGAATTGAGGTTGGTGTACATATTGTCCGAGACATGAGAAGGGCGTGCTTCTGTCTAACTGAGGTTGGTGTACACATTGTCCGAGACATGAGAAGGGCGTGCTTCTGTCCAACTGAGGTTGGTGTACATATTGTCTGAGACATGAGAAGGGCGTGCTTCTGTCGAATTGAGGTTGGTGTACATATTGTCCGAGACATGAGAAGGACGTGCTTCTTCCAACTGAGGTTGGTGTACACATTGTCCGAGACATGAGAAGGGCGTGCTTCTGTCCAACTGATGTTTGTGTACACATTGTCTCAGACATGAGAAGGGCGTGCTTCTGTCGAATTGAGGTTGGTGTACATATTGTCCGAGACATGAGAAGGGCGTGCTTCTGTCCAACTGAGGTTGGTGTACACATTGTCTGAGACATGAGAAGGGCGTGCTTCTGTCCAACTGAGGTTGGTGTACACATTGTCTGAGACATGAGAAGGACGTGCTTCTGTCCAACTGAGGTTGGTGTACACATTGTCTGAGACATGAGAAGGACGTGCTTCTGTCCAACTGATGTTTGTGTACACATTGTCTGAGACATGAGAAGGGCGTGCTTCTGTCCAACTGAGGTTGGTGTACACATTGTCTGAGACATGAGAAGGACGTGCTTCTGTCCAACTGAGGTTGGTGTACACATTGTCCGAGACATGAGAAGGGCTTGCTTCTGTCCAAGTGATGTTTGTGTACACATTGTCTGAGACATGAGAAGGGCGTGCTTCTGTCCAACTGAGGTTGGTGTACACATTGTCTGAGACATGAGAAGGACGTGCTTCTGTCCAACTGATGTTGTGTACACATTGTCTGAGACATGAGAAGGGCGTGCTTCTGTCCAACTGATGTTTGTGTACACATTGTCTGAGACATGAGAAGGGCGTGCTTCTGTCCAACTGAGGTTGGTGTACACATTGTCTGAGACATGAGAAGGACGTGCTTCTGTCCAACTGATGTTTGTGTACACATTGTCTGAGACATGAGAAGGGCGTGCTTCTGTCCAACTGAGGTTGGTGTACACATTGTCCGAGACATGAGAAGGGCGTGCTTCTGTCCAACTGAGGTTGGTGTACATATTGTCTGAGACATGAGAAGGGCGTGCTTCTGTCCAACTGAGGTTGGTGTACACATTGTCCGAGACATGAGACTGGCGTGCGACTATAAAAATGAGATCGGTGTACTCATTGTCCCCCCGACCCGACCCGGGGGTCATATCTGCCCCAGGAACTGTAATTCAGACCTCTCCTTCTCCTCTCTGATGTTACAAAACAGAGCGGGCTGTAAGGCCTGTATTGGAACTTTAAATCTACACAGAGGCATATCATAAGTTTTACAACAAAGTTTGTTTCATGTCTTTTACAGGAAACAACATTTGTGGCTGTTTGTGTTTTATTTGGCATCTTTTACGTTTAGCATTTTACCATTGCTTTCTGAACGGCCGACACTCATACCCTCAAAATCAACGCCGTCTGCATCGAAATCGTCTGGCGTTGGTTTCGAACTTGGTGTGTTGGGGAATTGTGACACGCGTTCACTACCCCTGAGCCACAGGTCTTAACAGATTCGGTGCTTTACGTATAGTTTTATTTCACGATATACACTATCCCGGTCGTCTATACTCAAGCGCGCAGTTTTCATACTTTCTGTGCTGACTTTTGTTCACTGTCCAATATAGACCGTCCGTTCAGTGGCTATATGTCTCCTGTACTGCTCAGGTTGCCAAATCACTGTGATAAAAAAAAGCCAAGTCGTGAAATAAAAAATCCCCCACCCAAAAAAAGCCAAACATACCCAATAAAAATATACATTAAAAATATATTTACATGACATGAAAACCTCTTCTTCAAATAAGTATTCTTCTTCATTGTTGAGAAATTCAGTACATGATTCCTTATTAGTGATATGCACGTCGTTCGGTGCAATTTTATCTGACCAAAAGTGCGGCCACATCCATGGCCTACCATTATTTCACCTAAGTGATCGTTGGTGCGAATGGCACTATGGCAGGCCATGCTAACAGCAATTTGTAACTCTGCTAATTTGACTTTATCATAAATTATCTTACTTATTTTCATCACTGAAAGTGTTTTTTGTGAAGAAGATGGCGCGCTCCGCTTGTGTTTTTCTGTTGTTTCATGATTTGCAAGATGTGAAAGTCTTGGAACAATATTACAACGGCACAATTTGCAATATGCCGATTCAGAACCATCATTGGATTTCTTGAGCCACACAAATGCCTTTTCGCATTGATCATTATATTTCCGAATAGTATCATAAGATGGTTTCCACTTTGACATGATAACGGGCTCAATAATAAGAAATACTTGCCATGAAGGTATAATGAATTTGAAAACTTAACTGAACAGTAAGATAGCTGCGCTGTGCGTGAGTGCGCATAGAACAGTATAATACTTGTTATTATATTTGTTACTATTTGTTATAATATTTGTTAATACTTGTTAATATTTGTTAGTTGTTACGTTCGTTCTCGAGAATGAACCAAAAGCAGTATAAGCTAAACTTATTGTTTTGCATTTGTTTTAGCTAAAAAGTGGTACAACAAGATAAAATTAACTTGACCAATGTAAAAAAAGACATTTATAGCTAATTATTATATCTTCACAAATCTTAAAAGATCCAAGAAAAAAGCCAAAACGCTAAACTGTTATATTGACGCCAAACCTGCTCTTAAAAGCCAGATTTATCAGATTTGGTGTTTAAAAAAGCTAATCTGGCAACCCTGGTACTGCTAGACGGGTGTTGTCGTCAACAAACTCAAATGTAAGCTCTACTCGTCGAAAATCTGTGCGAGGCCACTTGTGAATCAGAATTGTCCCTAGCCAGTCTAAGCAAGGATTTACTGTGCCACGCTGACTGTTGGACTGAACTAATCGTTATGTGAAATCTGCGTTAATCTTGGTGTTGTTAACCCTTCAGTATGTCGGGTAAATAACTTGTGTAGAAACCGGGTGTTTGTATTCATTAAGCTGTCCGCGCCCCAAGTGCCGAGTCCAGCTAGCTCTCTCGCTCAGGTTGCTACTCGTGACCCCTACGTGTCCCGTGAACCGATGCGCATTACTGAGTATCAATGACCCTGTATTTGTCCCTGTGTTTTCCCACGTTTACCCATGCTGTTCTTGTCTCGTGCGTAATCATGTATGATTTTTTTTTTTTTTTTTGCATATCCTTTACAGGATATCGCTGTCAACATCAGCATCTTTCAGCTGTATGTTGATTTCTTGCCAAGATTGTGCTCAGTAGTTTGCCATTGCTTTCTGAGCGGTTGGCTCAGCTACCCCGCAAGTCACGAGCGCGGGTCGAACCGCTTCCAGTTCTGGCCTCGCTGCGAGACCCTGTGTGGATAAACGGAATAAGCTAGAAAATGGTGTAACCCCTCAGCCAGAGAGACCGGCCATGTATGATTACTGTTCTGCTAATTAGGTCTACATTAACCCATTTCTGTCCACGACACCTGGCGGTCTGCGTGGCCAAGTGGTTGCACGGCATGCCTCGCGCTTCGAAATCAAACATAGAGTCGGAATGGCCATAATTGTTGGCAACATCATGACATTATAATTAACATCCAGTGAGAATTGTTTGTTTAAACAGAAGGTCAAATGACCTTCTGTTTGTATTAGTTTGTTTCCTCCGTGGGTTCCAAACAAAAGACCTTATAGTTGTGCAATTTTATTTCCCATGTTGTTTCCAGATTAAATACCTTCTAATTATGTGCTTGCTTGCTTGCTTGCTTGCTTGCTTGTCTTCGTTGGTTTGAGCCCCAACGCTAAGTCCTGTATGTCGGATGAAGGCATCCTGTTGTCCAACATCAGTGTGATGTCATACCGGACCTGAGGTTTGCGTGAGTATCCGTTGTCCCATGTCTGGCTTATTGGTGTGCAGACTGGTGGTTCCTCGCCGTACAGGCAGACACACTCCGACTTCGGCGATCCTACTGACTTTAGCCAGGACCCCGAAGGGACCTGTTGCCCAGGACGCTCGACGAGGACGCGTCAATAGGTCTTGGCCAGTATATAACCCGGCCCTGGTGCCTTGGAAACACCTCTGCGTTCCTTCTAATTATGTTATTCCCAGCTTATCTCAACGTGTCCTCTATCCAACAACAGTGTCTCTTCCCTGCCTATTGACTGGCTTGCGTTTACTTCTCTCCATGAACTCCACATTGATGATTCTCTAATACCATTATTCGCCGGCTGTGTGAATGAATGGGTTACGGACGCAATTCATAATTCCGCATACCGGGTTCGAAACACAACTGCAGGCGATTTGGTAGCAGACAGAATTGCGTTGGTTTTCATACAATGGTATGGGTGCCTGTATTTAAGAAAACAATGATAAAATACTGAACGTAAACTTGCCAAGAAATCACAAACAGCGGAAACATGCTGGGGTTGAATGCAACGTCCTGTAAAGGATATGAAACTAACTAACAGTGGTAGTTCTCGCCATGAGCTTCACATTGGTGATTCTCAGATATCATTTTAATTATATCCTGTGTTAGTTCCTTCCATGAGTTTCACATTAGTGATTCTCTGAAATCATGTTAGTCCTACCTAGTCAACCCCAGTACTTTTTTGGCTGTTTGTGGTTTCTTGGCAAGTTTACGTTCAGTAGTTTGCCATTGCTTTCTAAAGTAATTAACAATAAGAAATGTGGCAAAGACCATCCTTTTCGCATTCCTATCTGTCACACGTTTCTCTTTGATGATAATATCACGAAGTTCTTACGATGATATGCTCATGATATTATTGTGTGATGGTCGTTGTCTAGGTAACGATACTCATGGTGTGTCAATGGAGATATCTGTCTTGCAATGTAACTCACCCCCGCAGTGCATATTCACCAGGCATTAAACAAGATTCCGTTGGCGCACATAATCCTTTATTACAAAATAAGACGGACAAACGGAACAGGTTTATACATCCAGAAACATAACGTAATCCATAGAATATAAATATCCTCCTCACAATTTAACCAGCACACATCAATGCCTTCTCACGGCTGGCTTCTAATCTCAATCCACAAGACAGGTAATCCAGCTACTATCCACGGCTGGATCTCCCACAATACAACCCACACATTGGGTTGGAGCCACTGCTCAACTATAGAACCCACTCTGGGTTTAGGCCTACACTCAATACAGAACCCACTCTGGGTTCAGGCCTGTCTTCACAACTAGAAGAACAACACAACACGGAGCTCTCTCTTAAACGACCTGACCCGCAGTCGGTCTCTTCTCTCACTGACTTTCTTGTCTCCCCACTTCACACAACACACAACTCTCTTTCCACCCATCCCCCCCCCCCCTGGGGATTTCCACTCATATCCGCCCCATTATTTCTGAGGGTTGATTGTTTTCCTCGTAGCCAGGTCAGTCAATTTACTGTCTCCCACTCTCATCTCCATTCTTCCTCCTGCCCGGTCACTCAACTCAATGTCAGTGACCCAGGCTTATGTCATTACCCCCCTCTTAAAAGAAAACTTCGTTTTCAAATATTGGGAGACTAAAACTTACTAAACATGTGACCCAGACATATAGCCTGGGTAGCCCTAAGTATGGCTGCACCTTACTCCAGCTACCACCCTAAATAATACACCAAATGCTCATAGTACACTCCTATATTCCTCACACATAAATACAACCAT
The DNA here is from genome assembly GCA_014155875.1 of Cepaea nemoralis. Lineage (NCBI taxonomy): Eukaryota > Metazoa > Mollusca > Gastropoda > Stylommatophora > Helicidae > Cepaea > Cepaea nemoralis. Next base: position 464,086 of record JACEFZ010006488.1, on the reverse strand, counting down.
CTATCTTGTGTATCAATGCATGAACTAATACATCACATCATAATAATAATACATCATAGAAAAGCATTATACTTATGTACCCACAGGTCTCTTAATACTTCACGACCCCACAATACTATTTGTGTACCGACCCTATATCAGGTGGTTCTGTTCTTGCATTAACCCTCCTCTGATTCCTGTCGATGCTGTGTCTACCTTTCATGTACCCATGACTCATTGTACCTCTACAATTACAACATCTGTTTGCTATCCCTAGCCCTGGGTCAGTAATGTCACGAAAACTCTTTTGACCTGACTCAACTTTCCTATCTGCATATTGCACCGTTACCCTTGAGTCTCTGTTTAGTCTGAGCTCTTTATTCAATCTTGGCCCATATATCTGGCACCTTTCTTTCTGCTGCATACGCCTTATGCCTATGTGCCCTGCACATGCACTATCCTGAGCTGTTCTAGTATATCGGTCTCTATGTGCTAAAGGTACTGCTCCTTGCCCACGTGCAGTTCCACTATCTGAAAAGCTGCGAGTAAGAACATTGTTCTTCCTCTCGAAGCACCATCTACCTTTCTTTGACTGCCTATGTTCTACTCTCCTACACCCTTGGGAACATTTGTTCAGAGTAGTATCTTGTCTCTGGGAGTCACTAGCACTATATTTGGGATCCATTCTCATCTGCTCAGCTGTACTATCCTTGTCCTGAGTTCCTGTGTCTACTTCAAGTGCCTCTTCTACCTCAGCTATACTCTCTAATTTAGGTTCTCTTGTGGTAACTACCTCCTTACTGCTTACACTATATTTTTGGTCCCAATAAACTACTTCCTCTTCTGTACAATCTTTAACTCCTATAACATTTCCTATGATCAAATCAGCCACTGGTGAGTCCAGAACACACGCTGTCACTCTTCCAGTGATATATGGTGTTTTTACTGTTATTATGGCTACTGGGTAGAACTCTACTGTGCCGTTGAATGTTATGCATCTAATCTTTTTCCCTGTATAATCCGAGGGATCTATTAAACCTTCTCCTCACTCCGATAGACGTACATCCGGAATCCCTAATTGTTAACGCTGGTCTATCATTGACAAATCCCTGATGCAGCTTCAGACTTCCTCCTTCATGCACTGCTGATCCTGCTTTTACTGTATGACCACATATTAGGACTGGCTGACTGTCTTTTTCAAAAAGAGGTTTGCACCCACTACAATCTTCATTGTTCAGCGTCTCAATTACTTGCGCTGCATTTGAGTGCTCTGTTTCTCTCATCCTACATTGATGGCTGATATGCCCCTTCTTTCCACATTTGAAACAAGTAATCTCCCTTTTAGTGTTGTTCGTTGGTCCATCTGATGGTTGTGCATCACACTCTGCTGCCTTGTGTCTCCAGCTCCCACAATTCCAACATCCGGCATAATTTGGACGTCTCTGGAAGTTCCCTCTTCGATATGGGTACCGTCCTACTCTACCAACATTGTTTCCTCGGAAACCATTATCTTGAAGTTCTTGCTGCTCACCTTTCTGTGCTGAATCCACACTTTTCGCCCTTGGTCTGATGACTGGATTCTGGTCCTGTTTAGTGTACGCTGCACAGACTATTTCCTCACTCATTAGTTTCCCAATAGAACTGTTAGGATGTGCAGTCATATAGTTTTGCCCTAACTGAGACATTGTGTCTATGTCCTTTGGCTTACGTTCCTCAAAGAAAGCTACTAAGTTTGTATTGCATGATGATAACACTTTGTCTCTTAACACTAAATCCACTAATTTATTAAAATCTTTTCCTACCTCTGCCAGCTCCATCCACTTATTAAATGTATTCTTTACTGTGTTAACAAAATCTGTGAAATCTTGATTTGTCTCTGGCCCTAACTGTCTAAACTTTGTTCTATATCCATGCTCAGTTAGTTGGAACTTTGTCAGCAAACGTTGACGTAAGATAGTGTAGTTGTTCCTTTCTTCTACAGGTAAATTAAACATTGTTTCTAGGGCCTTACCCGTTAAATACTCGCCCAGTCTAATTGCGTACTCGCTTTCTGGGATGCCTAATACCTTCACTGATGCTTCGAATCTCGACAAATAGGAATCCAAGTTGTCTCGGTCCGTAAAAAATGGCAGTTTTAATCTCTGTGACGACTGCGACGGTCTTCTGCTTTCCTCACTTTGACCTTTCGAAGATAGTTCTAGTTTTCTTAACTCGATTTCAGTTTGCATCTGGCACTTGATCTTCTCTTTCTCAATTTCCATTTCAGCTAACTTTACTTCCTGTAGACGTTTGTTTTCCATTTCAGCTAGTTTTACTTGCGTCTCTTTCTCTTCCTGTAGACGCTTGTTTTCCATTTCAGCTAGTTTTACTTGCGTCTCTTTCTCTTCCTGTAGACGCTTTGCCTCGCGTTCATTATGCCTCTCCTCTCTTTCCGTCTGCTTTTGTTCTTTCGCTTCTGCATACTCCTGTAACTCTTTACCCTTCAGGCCTATTCGTTCACCTGCTTCAATATATTCCATTAAAGTAGGCATCTTGTACTTGTGGACACGTTGCTGTGAATCAGCCAACTATAAATGTACAGACTCTGCTGTTAGTCTTTGTGTCACTTCCCTAAGTACACCCGCACTCCCTGTGTACGTAAATCCGTAGTGCTACAATATCACTCTGTACTCACCCAGTCACTCTATAAGCACTAGGTAGTGAGGGGGGAAGTATCACCTATACTCCCTTATATCTATATATCTATGACCAAAAGTTCATAAAGTCCCTGGAAATATTGTTAAACATACATATAAATACATATACAAACAAATGGATGATAACACTAAGTGATGACTATCCAACGCTAGACTTCACAAGCTGAGTACACGGAGACGATGATGACACAGAAATAAACCACAGTAACAAATACAAGCTTGTGTAGGGACATCCACAGTGCGCGTAAAATATAAACTGACTCAGATACCACTAGATAGTAGACACGACAAAAGTGCACGATAATAACATCTATCCGAACACAGCAAATATCATATGTAAATATAACGAAAAGAAGAAAGAGAAGAAAAAAAAATTATAGCATAAAATTATACAGAAATTTGACAGTCAAACACAAACTGGCACGTTATATAATTCAGGACCGTCCCTGCAGAACCAAATAAACCGACCTTTCGATTTTCTTCCCAGACATTATATATGGTGCACCTCAGAAAGTAACTTTTCGCCCTGTCTCCCGGCCTTCGAGAAACAACACAAAAATCCCCTACTCTTGACAAACACTGGACCACATACAAATAATTGCGTAACACCCGACAACAATAAATATGACAATGGGAGCAAAACAATAAAAAATAATAATGTGTAACTGGTTGGCCGACAAATATGGGCCTATTAATCCGTCGCCAAAAGTTCTTTTTATTCAGTCACCAAAGTTTTTGTTCGTTTTAATAGTTATTCGCAATCCGCTGGAAATGTCTACGACACTAGATTTCAAACCGACTTCTTGTTTTGTTGAGTGGTTATTAAATTCACGTGGTGATCACAAGTTCCAACTGTCGACAAAAGTTGAAGATGATAGTGATATCCAAACTGTTCTGTCTCGACACAGTCCGTAACGTTATTGTACTTTCTCTGTACGTGGTGGTACCACAATAATAATCCAAAGTGTTCTCTCGATATGTTGTTACTTTCGTTGCGGAGATGGCGCTTCGCTGTATCATTAATGTTATGGATTTCCGTTACCCGACAAGATTCACCAAAAAAGAAAAGAGAATGGCAGCCAATGTTCAGCGCTTTAAATTTTGATATATAGATCCTTATTGGCAAAGAAATACGACAATGGTTGCGATGACGATAAGTTAAAACTGTTTGCTCATAACAGAATAATGATGACAAAGGCTTGAACAAAGACGAAACATCAAGTCTGGCTTTCTTTCAAACAACCTTGTTTATCCCGATCTCCTGTGGAAATTCCCAGTAACTTTCCACTGTTAAACAGCCTTGCCTTCCAAGGTCAACCTAATTTCTCTTTATCACTCTCAGTGAAAAATTCCTCCGTAAAACAGTTTTCACACAAACTTGACAGCCCCACCCGGCTGCTATATTAACTTCGTGGAAAATCACACTTTCCACTGCTGCCCTAGCACGGCTGTGGTGGGGGTTAACGTAACTTTCCCCTCGTACCTGGACGCTGGTGTCTCCACCCGTCCTATTTACTGCGTCGAAAAATCTTGACCAGTCAACTTGCGACAACACGGTGCGCTTGCCTCGCACACACACACCTGTCAATTATCTTTGGTTCACAATCCTGTCATTATCACCGACAGCGGATGTTCTACACACACACACGCTGCCCTCGCCACTCTGGATTCAACACTGGTCTTTTAGTTTCAGCCCTCCTGCCTGGTATCAAATTTACCTGTCACCGTAATGGACTCTCCCGGTTAGTCTGTATGGCGTGTCTTTATCACCGACTTTTGTGCTGCCGCTGCACCCCCACTCGCTTTAGCGATATGGTTGGTTCCAAATCACCTGTAGTGGACTTCACTTGAACTGTCTGCTAGCTTGTGATTTCCGCCGCGTACCCTCCCCGCGCGCTGACAGTTTTTTCTTCGATGTGGCGTCTTACACACACAAAAGAATTGCTGTTAATCTCGTGACGCAGTACTGTCTAAATTGATGGCACGAAGTCACCGATAATAACTCCTCTCTTTCAGCGAAGAGCCCACAAATATCTCAGAATGACACAAATGTCTATAATGCAATGGGTTTCTCAATATATCCCCGTCGTTCTTGCCAGGACAGTCCCCAGATGTTCTTGATCGGACGTAGCCTCCAGATACTCCTTACTAAGTGACGAGCGCCCAGATTGTCACACGTTTTCTTGATGATAATATCACGAAGTTCTTACGATGATATGCTCATGATATTATTGTGTGATGGTCGTTGTCTAGGTAACGATACTCATGGTGTGTCAATGGAGATATCTGTCTTGCAATGTAACTCACCCCCGCAGTGCATATTCACCAGGCATTAAACAAGATTCCGTTGGCGCACATAATCCTTTATTACAGAAATAAGACGGACAAACGGAACAGGTTTATACATCCAGAAACATAACGTAATCCATAGAATATAAATATCCTCCTCACAATTTAACCAGCACACATCAATGCCTTCTCACGGCTGGCTTCTAATCTCAATCCACAAGACAGGTAATCCAGCTACTATCCACGGCTGGATCTCCCACAATACAACCCACACATTGGGTTGGAGCCACTGCTCAACTATAGAACCCACTCTGGGTTTAGGCCCACACTCAATACAGAACCCACTCTGGGTTCAGGCCTGTCTTCACAACTAGAAGAACAACACAACACGGAGCTCTCTCTTAAACGACCTGACCCGCAGTCGGTCTCTTCTCTCACTGACTTTCTTGTCTCCCCACTTCACACAACACACAACTCTCTTTCCACCCATCCCCCCCCCCCTGGGGATTTCCACTCATATCCGCCCCATTATTTCTGAGGGTTGATTGTTTTCCTCGTAGCCAGGTCAGTCAATTTACTGTCTCCCACTCTCATCTCCATTCTTCCTCCTGCCCGGTCACTCAACTCAATGTCAGTGACCCAGGCTTATGTCACTATCTTTGTTTCAAATGTAATTGTTAGTGTAAATGGCATGTGTTGTTTTGTGAGTTACAGATGGGTAACAGATCTCATGAACAGGACCTGCAACATTTAGTAGATGCGGTTGTTGCACACAGTGAACAACTAGGGTTAGAATTGAATAGTAAGAAGACACAGGTTATGGTCGTCACTAGGAAGAACGAAGTACCACAGTGTAATATACAAGTAAATGGGAATATTCTTCAACAAGTGAATCGGTACAATTATCTCGGAACAGTCATAACATCTGATGGGAGATGCCTTGAGGAGATTAGAACAAGAATCGCAATGGCGAAAGTAGGCTTTAGCAAGATGAAAAACATTCTGACCAATAAAAAGATGTCAATTGAAACCAGAAAAAGAGTGCTGAGGGGATACATAGAGCCTGTTCTTTTGTATGGATGTGAAACTTGGACAATGTGCAGTCAAGCTGAAAAACATCTGATGGCTGCAGAAATGTGGTTTCTGAGGAAAATGCAAAGAATACCATGGACAGATAGAAAAACTAATGACCAAGTAGTGATCAAGTACTACAGGAGACAAATGAAAATCGTAGATTGATTAGAGAAATTAGACGTAGACAGTCAAAATTTTTTGCACATGTTATGAGAAGAAATGGATTGGAGAACTTAGTGACAACTGGCAAGATCGAAGGGAACAGACTAAGAGGAAGACCGAGAGGAAAATACCTGGATGGCTTGGCCACATGGCATGGACAAGACAGGAACACTGAGCTGATCCACGACTCTGGTGATCGAGTGAAATGGCGAGTCATGACCGCCCACGCTTTCCGGCATGGCACATGATTGATTGATTGAATATACAAGTAAATGGGCATATTCTTAAACAAGTGAATCGGTATAGTTATCTTGGAACAGTCATAGCATCTGATGAGAGATGCTTTGAAGAGATTAGAACAAGAATTTCCATGACAAAGGTAGCCTTTTGCAAGATGCAACCATACTGATCAATAAAAAGATATAAATTGATACGAGAAAAAAGAGTGTTGAAGTGCTACATAGAACCTGTACTTTTGTATGAATGTGAAGCGTGGACAATGAGCAGACAAGCTGAAAAACATCTGATGGCTGTGGAAATGTGGTTTCTGAGAAAATGCAAAAAATATCATGGACAGACAGAAAAACCAATGAACAAGTCCTTCAAGAAACAAATGAAGATCGTAAACTGATTAGAGTCATTAGACGTAGACGGACATAACTTTCTGGGCTTGTTATGAGAAGAAATGTATTGAAGAACTTGGTGACAACTGGCAAGATCGAAGGAAAGAGACTAAGGGGAAGACCGAGAAGTAAACAACTGGATGGCTTGGCCACGGGCGTAGTCGAGACAGAAGCACAGAATTGATCCACGACTCTAATGAGTGATTTGGCAAAACGTGACCGCCCAGGCTTATCGGCACGGCACATGATGGATGGAAAAGATCTCAGGGTCGGCCTCTACGGTACAAAGATGTGTGTAAGTGTGATATGATTGAAACAGGCATTTATATTGCACCTCGGGATCAAGTCGCCGCTGAACGTGTTGCATGGAGAGCACACATCAGAAATTGAATACAGACAATGGATAAAATGAATGCAAATAGGTCACACACTGAGCGTGATAGCGCGTGATGGCGGAAATGATCGCATGTTCACATGCATCCATTGTGAACGAACATTTACCGCTCGAATAGGTGTGATCAGTCACATTCTCTGCCGCCATAGGTTGCAGTTATTATGCCGTGTTTGAAGCACAGTGGGGCAATGAGGACAGTAAATTGCTAATTCTCCCTCATGAAAAACGTTGCATTGTTCATGTCTCTATATGATGCCTTTATTGGGTTAATGATTTTCTGTTCGGATCCCAGCGTGCCTTATCCATTTCCAATGGATTTCCTTTCAGTACTGTCAAAGCCTTTGAAACTATACAAATTTAGATTACGAAAGAAGTATGACACATATTTCATGTGAAGTTCTCTGCAAGTCACTTCTGATAAGCTGTGTGCTGTTACGTGGTGCCAATTCAATGATAAATTAAAGTGAAGTATCTATTACCCACCATGATGCACACTTTACCCACACACAGAAAGTGTACACAAGTGGTTTTTCAGTGCGTACATAACTAGTTGATGGCGTGGCTATTGTGATGTTGGTCGTAAAGTACGATCATCTGCCAACTTACGCAAATTGCGTGCTGATAGACAGATTCTTCTGTGATTGCTTAATTGCGTCTTTGAATCTTTATTGCTGTCTGCGCTTAGATGTTCAAATCTTTGTTGTAGTCTGTGCTTAATCTTTGAATCTTCGTTTTGGTCTGTGCTTAATCTTTGAATCTATGTTTTGGTCTGTGCTTAATCTTTGAATCTTTGTTGTTGTCTGTGCTTAATCTTTGAATCTTTATTATGGTCTGTGCTTAATCTTTGAATCTTTGTTGTGGTCAGTGCTTAATCTTTGAATCTTCGTTGTGGTCAGTGCTTACATGTTTGAATCTTTGTTGTGGTATGTGCCTAAACTTTGAATCTTTGTTCTGGTCAGTGCTTAATCCTTGAATCTGTGTTATAATCAGTGATTAGTCTTTGAATCTTTGTTATCTGTGCTTAAACTTTAAAACTTTATTTTGGGCTGTGTTTAATCTTTGCATCTTTTGTTGTGGTCTGAGGTTAATCTTTAAATTTTCGTTGAGGTCTGTGCATAATCATTGAAACTCTGTTGTGGTGTGTGCTTACATATTTGAAGATGTGATGAGATCTGTGCTCACATATTACAATTTGTATTGTGGTCTGTCTTTAGTTTATAAGGTGCGATTTATGCAGTAGGTACCTGGCGGGATGAAGAGAAGTATGCCAGACAAAATTGGTGCAAGCTATTGTTTGCGTTGTCGTCATTCACATTTATATAACAGCTATAAATATGTTGACTACATTAAAATGCACAAAACTATTGTAAAAACAATACGGACAGGAAGAGATGAAGGCAGGGGAGCAAGGTGTAGCCAGTGGTACAAGTGGGAAGTAACATCAGCAGATAGAGAAGCAGCAGAGGAGCGACTGGCCAAGTGGCTAGAAATCCGGACTCTCCTTCGGGAGACCCGGGTTCGATCCCTTGGTAAGTTGTGGAATTTTTTTCTGTCGGGGGCAAAAAGAAAATCCTAACCTGCACAGTTCGCGGCGATTGCACTAGCCAGGCGGCCTTAATTCCTCAGACTCAAAGACCTCTCTGCTATACACCGCAAGGTACTATACTGGCAGTAAATGACAGTTTAAATGGCAGTTGTGGTCTGTGCTTAGATATTTGAATCTCTTTTATGCTTTTGGTTTTCTGTGTACATCGTAATCACCATATGCCATGCCGATTAGCGTCGGCGGTCATGGTTCTTGGTTTGACACGATCAACATTACTATAATCACATCTGTGTGCTTGGACCAATTATGCGTGTGGCCAAATCATTCAATTATTTATCTTGTAATTTTCATCTTGCTCTTTACCCTTCAATTTTTTCCAGTTGTCACTAAGTGTCCTCATAACGCGCCCAAATATCTTGACTGTTAAAGATTAATTTCACAAATTAATTTACGGTTTTCATTTATTTGTTTGATTTTTTTTTTTTCAGTTTTCTTTAAAGAAAAATATGCCACTTTCGCCATATGTGTATGTTGTTTACGGCGCTGATACGGGTTCTCTACTATATATATATATCCATTGGGTTGACAAAATTCTAGAAGACCTGGACTTTGCCGACGACATAGTGCTTTTGAGTTCAACACACCCGGATGCCCAAGAGAAAATAAACCACTTCCAAAATGTTTCAGGGCAAATTGGTCTCCAAATTAACACCACAAAAACAAAGACTATTGATCTTACCAACAGTTCAGATGACACCAAATTGAACAGCTACGTTCTTGAAAAAGTCAACAGCTTCACATACCTAGGAAGCAAAATGACATCTACAGGGGACTCAACACCAGAAATATCATCTAGAATCGCACTGGCATCTAGTGCCTTCAATAAACTGTCAAACATCTGGAAGTCAAAGACACTCAGCAAACACACAAAACTTAAAATCTTCAACTCTTGTGTGATTCCAGTGTTAACGTATGGATGTGAAAGTTGGAAATCAACGGTAGCTTTAGATAAAAAATTAGACTAATTTTGAGAACAAATGTCTTAGAAGACTTCTAAACATCCACTGGACAGACTTCAGAACCAATTCGCAAATAAGACAAGAGACTAAGCAAGATACAGTATCCAATTTCATAAGAAGACGCCGTTGGAACTACATCGGCCATGTACTCAGAATGGACAAGTCAAGACTCCCCTACCAAGCCCTCATATGGTCACCAGTAGGGAAAAGAAAACGGGGAAGACCAAGAGAGACCCTGCGTAGAACCATCATTAGAGAAGGCTCATTCAACGGCCAAGTAAATATCCAAGATCTACAACAGGTAGCAGCGAACCGCCAAGCATGGAGAGACAGGACTTCTGCCCTATGCGCCGCCTTAGGCTCAAGAGGAAAGACTAACTAACTAACTAACTAACTATATATATATATATATATATATATATATATATATATATATATATATATTATATATATATATATATATATATATAATCCAGCGGCAAAAATCAGTCCAAAGCAATTTAAGTAGTAATTCGTGTTTAGACCATGCTTGAGTTCAAAGCGTTCGAAGGCAATATATATATATATATATATATATATATATATATATATATATATATATATATATATATATATATATATATATATATATATATATAAAAGACGATGTATGTCTGTATGTATGTCTGTTCTTTATGCGTTCGCGAACGGTCCATCCGATTGAGATTATATTTTCTACACGTCTTCTTCTCATTCCCGTGCAGCCAACTGTCATAGTTTGTTAGTGTACAATCAGCTATTTACTTACTAAAATTTAACATTTTAATATCTTATCATTTATATATATAGCAAGGGGACTTAACTTAAAAAAAGTTATTTCAAGGGGCATAACTTTTAATAACATTGCTATATATTTTATATATAGATTGTTGCATTGTTTTCAAAGATGTATAAACTCATTTTATACAGTTATTTACAGGCATATAAGTTATAATAAATAATGATAAAATCTTTAGGGCATTTTCAAAGTTTTCATAAAAATAATGCATCTATTGAAATAGTGAAAATTTTCTAACTCATCTTTTTATGTTTAAATAAGTTATCTACAGTCATGTAGGTGATTAAAACCAGTTTTCATTAAAAATAATGGATGGTGTGTGGAAGGAAATTAAGTTACTTTTTTTGTTTGTTATATGAATTTAATGAGACGCTCCCCGCCAGCATCTGGGCGAAGCCGCGCCGGGTCAGATAGATAGACAGACAGACAGACAGACAGACAGACAGACAGACAGACAGACAGACAGACAGACAGACAGACAGATAGTCGGGAACGGCAGCTTATGTGACTACTTATATGAGTTAAATGAGATGCTCCCCACCAGAAGCTGGGCGAAGCCGGGCCGGGTCAGACAGACAGATAGACAGACAGACAGACAGACAGATAGACAGACAGACAGTCGGGAACGGGAACGGGAGCTTATATGACTACTTATATGAATTAAATGAGATGCTCCCCACCAGGACCTGGGCGAAGCCGATATATATATATATTTGCATATCCCTTACAGGACATTGCTGTCAACACCAGCATCTTTCAGCTGTATGTTGATTTCTTGGCAAGATTACGCTCAGTAGTTTGCCATTGCTTTCTGATCGGCCGGCTCACATACCCCGTAAGTTATCGATGCGATTCGAACCACTGCTGATTCTTACCGTCATCACGTTAACCCACGAGAGTATACGAGATTACGAAGAAAAGTCATAACCTCTAAGCCACGAAGCCGGCATATATATATATATATGGTGTGTGGCGTGAATGTGGGTGCGTGTGTGTGTTTTCGTATGTGTGGTGTACATGTGTACATGTGTGTGTGTGTGTGTGTGTGTGTGTGTGTGTGTGTGTGTGTGTGTGATTTGTTTGCGCGTGTGTGTCAGTGTTGAAATGTTCCCTTAATACCTTCATAACCCCAGCCGCAGAACCCTGTGAGGATTCTCTCCACGGCTCACAACCTATTTATATTCTGGAGACACCTCCACCAGCGGAGATCCCCGGGACTCATCTCACAGAGCTCCCCCCTTAATCCGACCCTCAGCCAACACAGCATGGCCGAATCAATCAATATGCGTGAATATTTGACATTGTCGCGTACATCATTCACCACATCAGAAATAAAAAATTAAAAAAAACAGCTCTGTACTATCGTAAACCGCCGCTTAACGTTTACTCTCACCGGAAGACATAGGTTTGGATTGGGTCTAGAAAGTAAAGGTTATTTAAGAGTTTATAGCTCCCCCGCACGTGCTGGTCTAGCCGTAGACCTGGGAACGTGATGCAGTAACCAGAAATTGTGATCACGTGTTTCCGGGAAGATGGATGGACGGACAGTCGGGATGCTTGTCTGACAGAAAATATTTAGTAAACGGAAAATGTGGCATGATTGTGGGTGTGATGGATTGGTCTGTTTAGAAGCTAGGCTACTTCTTCGACAGATGAACCGAAAAATAACAAATAAATTTACATGTAATGTTTAGGATTGAGACAGAGGCAGGGACAAATAACAAAAACATTAAAGGTCAAATTTTTCACAGACACACAACAAATAGACACAAGGTAAAAGCTAATTTATATATAATGTAAATAATATATTTACTGGTATCTTGCCGTCTTGACAGAGCATAGTTATTGTGCTTAAAATAAAGGCATAATAATTTCACCGTAGCACAAAGTCTGCTTCGAACTGTAGGGACCATGTGTTGCCCGTGAAGCATGATCCCTCTCTCGGCCTGCCTAGTTTACTCCAGAGGAAAAGTATCAATGCCCAGCTTCAGAAGCTGCTGGAAAAGCAAAGCAATGCTCTAACTATCCGCCTTTCGGAGCTTCGATGCCAGACCAGCTGCCGACCAAGGATTAGGGCTGGTCTGTCCTGCCATGACATTTAGTCTTTAGCTTGCATTTCCTCCGACCAGGCCTCCCGAATGCGCTCCTCCACCCGAAACAGTTGACACACAGTGTGTTGCAGGTGTTGTCCGACAGTCCAGACAGGCAGACAGACTGACAAAAGGTTAGAAGCGTGGATGGGAAGGCATAGAGACAAAGATATAGAGAGAAAGAGAAACAGACAGACGGAAGGAGAGATGGACAGACGGACAAACGGGTGGACAAACGGAGAGACTGACAGACAAACAGATAGAAAGACAAACAGATAGACAAAAGAATGGAAGGGCAGACAGACAGACAGACAGACAGACAGACACAGACACAGACAGACAGACAGACAGACAGACAGACAGACAGACAGAGACAGACAGAGACAGACAGACAGACAGACAGACAGACAGATTCATATATAGACAGAAAAACAAAGTCAACAACTACCAGAGGGCTTCACATGAAAACCTCAAATTTGTGTGTTTGTGTGTGAGTGTTTGTGTGTGAGTGTTTGTGTGTGCGTGTTTGTGTGTGAGTGTTTGTGTGTGAGTGTTTGTGTGTGAGTGTTTGTGTGTGCGTGTTTGTGTGTGAGTGTTTGTGTGTGAGTGTTTGTGTGTGAGTGTTTGTGTGTGAGTGTTTGTGTGTGTTTGTGTGTGAGTGTTTGTGTGTGAGTGTTTGTGTGTGCGTGTTTGTGTGTGAGTGTTTGTGTGTGAGTGTTTGTGTGTGAGTGTTTGTGTGTGAGTGTTTGTGTATGAGTGTTTGTGTGTGAGTGTTTGTGTGTGAGTGTTTGTGTGTGAGTGTTTGTGTGTGCGTGTTTGTGTGTGAGTGTTTGTGTGTGAGTGTTTGTGTGTGAGTGTTTGTGTGTGAGTGTTTGTGTGTGAGTGTTTGTGTGTGAGTGTTTGTGTGTGAGTGTTTGTGTGTGAGTGTTTGTGTGTGAGTGTTTGTGTGTGAGTGTTTGTGTGTGAGTGTTTGTGTGTGAGTGTTTGTGTGTGAGTGTTTGTGTGTGAGTGTTTGTGTGTGAGTGTTTGTGTGTGAGTGTTTGTGTGTGCGTGAATATATTCTCAAAAAAATAAATAACAAATTTATCACTTTTCTATGTAATCTAGTTTAGTTTAGTCGACGGATCAACATCACGGCACATGGGTGTAACCCATAAGTGCTCCGTTCTACTCCTAACTCAAGCCTAAGTCCAGAGAAACTCAGCTCAGTGCACGAGCTAAATAGCACCGGCGAGGATCCTGAAATACTTTGGGTAGATGTTTAACTCGAAATTTTACCCGGGCAGCGCCGTTAGGCTACTCTTTTTCGATTTCCAACTGCCAAGGGAATGTTTTTTTACGTGAGCAACGACGGGCGTCCGATCTCACTATCCAGAGACCAGGGGAAATTGTGTTACTAGAAGTCCACGTGAACAAACTCCCGGTCTTACCGGGGCTTGAGGACCGGGATTGTTTCTCGTGGACTTCTAGTAACAAACTTTTCCCTGGTCTCTGGATAGTGAGATCGGACGCCCGTGGTTATTGTTGCGCACGTTAAAAATCCCTTCCCAGTAGGATATCGAAAAAGAGTAGCACGGCTACATCAACAGCAATGAAATTTATGAGAAGAATACTCAAAGAGTGAATATCAGAAATGAAGAAATTAGCACTAAAATGAAACGTATAGCAACGCTAGAGTTTATTAGAAGGCAGCAAGTCAAATGGTTTGGTTATGTAACTAGGTTACCAACTAACAGCATACCACAACAAACAATGATGTACAGAGAAGATTGAAGTAGAAGAAGAGGCCGACCACGTAACCGATGGACAGAAGGGACAGCAGAGTCCATGGGAATTTCGATACATGAAGCCCATAAACGGGCTCTCTCCCGCTGTTTATATTTCACCTCGACACCGCATCGTACAAGATGAGATGAAATTCTCAATTTATAAAATGTCCTTTGTCTTCAACATTACTATCACTTCCAAGGGGCACTTCATGTCGACGTTTCATTTCCCAGAGGTCTTGTTGCAACAGATCGTGCGTACGATTTCTCCAACAATGGGATCTTTGTGCGTGATCAAATGTCCATGTCTCCCTGTAATCCACGTTTTGAAGTGACGATATTCCCGATAGTGTGCAGTCTAAACACAGAACCGATTCTGCTGTCAGGGACATTGATTTTTTAATGTTTAATCTTGAAACAGACGGACTGATCGAATCAAACTAATTGATATCAACTGCTATCTAATTTGTATCATGTCTGTGTTTGTTGACGCTAGTTTGTTCTTCTCTTGTTGTCTGCACACTACACACCTTTGTATACACAATGGCAAGCTTTTTGAAAAATGCATTAGTGGAAATATGTCCCGCTAGGATAATTCTACCACATAAAGCATTCCTTTATGTTGCTTTTGGTAGGTTTCCCTATCTATGTTCTTTTAGTCCATGCAGGGTGGCATTAGTAATCATGTCTGCTAACAGCCTTCTGTCTGGTGTACTGCCAATCTTCTTATAGTCCATACGGTGTGGTGTTGGTGATCATGTCTGGCCACAACCTTCTGTCTCTGGTACTGCCAATCTTCTTATAGTCCATACGGTGTGGTGACGACTCTATGACCACGAGCAGCATGACGATGGAGGTGATGGCAGTTACACAGGCTTTCATATGGCTAGAATCACAGCATTATACCAACGTGTGTGTACTAAGTGATTCAATGAGCATGATTCAGAAGGTCGAAGCTGGATCTGTACTGTAGACAGTGGACTGAGTCGCTGCGGAACTCTGTTGTCCGTAAAGTCACCTTCATCTTCATCCCGGGACATGCGGGAGTCGAGGGAAATGAACGAGCTGATAAACTGGCTGGCTCTGCACCCCATGTAGATGGCCAGCCCATGGATCGTGCCGATATTATTAACGTCCTTAAAGATATGTCGAGAACAGAGGACTTTGACGTCAGTGATTCCACATCGTTGTCCAGAATGAAAGACTTCGGAGTAAGAAATGGCACGGCCAGACGCGAGAGGTACATCGGGAAAACGAGGTGTCCTCGTTAACCAACACAGAACTGGCACTATTAGCCACCGGACGCTGATGCATATGCTGGGGGGAGGATCTGAGCACCTATGGACATGTCCGGAGTGCAATGAAGATACCCCTACTGATAACTGATAACTGATAACTGACGGTGTGGTGTTGGTGATCATGTCTGCCCACAACCTTCTGTCTCTGGTACTGCCAATTTTCTCATAGTCCATGCTGTCTGGTGTTGGTGATCATGTCTGTCATAGCCTTTTGTCTTGTGTGTTACCAATCTTCTTATAGTCCATGCCGTATGGCGTTGGTGATCATGTCTGTCCATAGTCTTCTGACTCTTGTACTGCCAACCTTCTTATAGTCCAAGCCGTGTGATGTTGGTTATTATGTCTGTCTACGGTCTTCTGTCTCATGTTCTGTCAATCTTCCTATAGTCCAAGCCGTATGGTGTTGGTGATCATTTCTTTCTACATCCTTCTGTCTCGTGTGCTGCCAGCCATGACTGATATTGATGTTCCTCCATGCCATGATATCAGACTGTGCAGCATTTGTTCTCTTGGTAGTCCTCGGTCTCTCCTGGGCTCCAACTTTCCCCACTGTGACAACATACTCCAACTTTCCCGCTGTAACAACACACTTCAACTATCCCGCTATAACAACACACTTCAACTATCCCGCTGTAACAATACACTTCAACTATCCCGCTGTAACAACACACTTCAACTATCCCGCTGTAACAACACACTTCAACTATCCCGCTGTAACAACACACTTCAACTATCCCGCTGTAACAACACACTTCAACTATCCCGCTGTAACAACACACTTTAACTATCCCGCTGTAACA
This sequence comes from Cepaea nemoralis, assembly GCA_014155875.1. Taxonomy (NCBI): domain Eukaryota; kingdom Metazoa; phylum Mollusca; class Gastropoda; order Stylommatophora; family Helicidae; genus Cepaea; species Cepaea nemoralis. The sequence continues at coordinate 447,533 of JACEFZ010006488.1, read as the reverse complement.
ACACACTTCAACTATCCCGCTGTAACAACACACTTCAACTATCCCGCTGTAACAACACACTTCAACTATCCCGCTGTAACAACACACTTCAACTATCCCGCTGTAACAACACACTCCAACTATCCCGCTGTAACAACACACTTCAACTATCCCGCTGTAACAACATACTCCATCTTTCCCGCTGTAACAACTATTCAACTATTGGTAGATTTCCGTCTTGACAGGCGATAGTTTGGTACATTGTGCTTCAAAAAGGCTTAATAACTACGATCCATGGCGGTGGCGAGTGTGGCTGGTTAGGCCAATTCTTGCTGCAAATGTTTGCCCACAGTAGATGCATGTGAAAACATGGTCATTTCCACCATTTTGCACCATCTTACGTCTCTCACGCCCTGTGTGTGCTTTATCTGCAATCATTTTCTCCTTTGTCTTTATTCCATTTCTGATAGTTGCCCTCCATGCAACACGTTCAGCAGCGACGTGCTCCCAATGTGCATTATCAATGCCTGTATCAATACTTTCCCGCTGTAACAACACACTCCAACTATCCCGCTGTAACAACACACTCCAACTGTCCCGCTGTAACAACATACTCCATCTTTCCCGCTGTAAAAACACATTCCAACTATCCCGCTGTAACAACACACTCCAACTATCCCGCTGTAACAACACACTCCAACTATCCCGCTGTAACAACATACTCCATCTTTCCCGCTGTAACAACATACCACAACTTTCCATCTATAACAACATAATCCAACTTTCCCGCTGTAACAACATACTCTAACTTTCCCGCTGTAACAACATACTCCAACTTTCCCGCTGTAAAACATACCCTAACTTTCCCGCTGTAACAACATACTCCAACTTTCCCGCTGTAACAACATACTCCAACTTTCCCGCTGTAACAACATACTCCAACTTTCCCGCTGTAACAACATACTCCAACTTTTCCGTTTTGACAACATATTTCAACCTTCCCCTTCTCATAACTTCTTCTGAAATGAGCAAGCGGGTGTCTGAGTTACTAGATTTCAAGAAATCGTCAATACTTTTTCAAACCGGCACAGGCTGAATATGCCGGCTGCCTGGCCGAGGGGTTGGCAGCTTTCTCCGTTAACCCCGAATACTCTCGTGGTCGACGTGAGGGCACGAGAATTAGAAGTGGTTCGAGTCGCCCCAGTGACTTATGAGAGTATGGAGCCGGTCGCTCAGAAAGTCGTGGCGTGCTGATGAGCGTAATCTAGCCTAGGAATCAACATACAGCTGAAAGATGCTGGTGTTGACCGCAATGTCCTGAAACAGGATGGAAACACGGATAAAAAAGGCTGACTCTACTACTTACATCGCTTCACCAAAGATACATTACGGAGAACATTTTTCATCTTGTGAAATATGCTTACGTTTGGGCCATTCTGCAATTAACATCCTAAATACATCAGTCATCTGATATGACTGAGCTACCGAATAACAGTAGACGGTACTACCTGCTTTCTGTTAGCGAAGAATTTTGGGCAGCATTGTGCTAACGGCTTCGGGCGGAGGAACACAATTGGAATAGGGAGATTACAAGCTTTATCCTAGTGAGAAATCCATCCTACAGACTAAAAGTGTAAAAGGCTGAACCAGTTCCTAAGCCATGGTCGGCAACTGGTCTTGGTTGGAAGCTCCGACAGGCGGACAGTTAGAGCATTGCTTTGCTGATCTGGCAGCTTCTGCGGCTTGTCTTGTTCCTAATTTATTGGTGTTACCTTTCCTCTGGAGTATATTAGGCAGGCCAAGGGAGGAATCATGCTGCATGGATAACATATTGTCTCTACATTTTAGCCCAGGCTGTGTGCTATGGTATAACACCTTTCATTGTCTTACCGCCATGGGTTGTAGATATGTCTTTCTTTGAAGCACAATGTATTAAACTATCGTCTGTCAAGACGGCAAGGTTCCAGTACATCTTCCATCTGCTGTTATTAAAGTTAACAAATGCTGAAATGCGTTGACTTTTTGCAGATCGGTTCCATTTACTTTAATGTTGCGTTTTGGTATAATAAACATCATTTCTGGTATACAACAGTGGAAGATAAACACTATGGACCGCTGAGTGAACTAAAATGACTGTTAGATTCATGCAAGAGACAACATTGCAGTTATAAACATATTTCAGGCGAACGAAAGAAGAAGAAGAAGATTTCTGGTATTTTTCCAGACTAAGTCCGCTGTTTTGACTTTCTGTTGCAATTATATCTATCATTTCTTGTAACGACGTTTCATTTTCAGGGGTCACAACCGTGTCATCAGCATAAAGCAGGTTGTTACCCACCAACTAATATTAACGGAATTTCTTCAGTGGATCTCACATTATTATTTCACTGTATACAATGAACACATTTGGTGATAGCGAACACGCATCACAGAAACTGAAACTAGTGCGCATCAAATGATAAATGTTTTTACACCGAACAACACAAAGATGTCAGTTGCAACAAAAACACAAGTGTTGAAGTGCTACATATAACATGTTATTTTATATGGATGTGAGACGTGGACAATGAGCAGACAAGATGACAAACATCTAATGGCAGCGGACACGTGGTTTATGGGGAAAATACAAATAATATCATGCACAGACAGAAAAAACAATAAGCAAGACCTACAAGAAGCAAATCAACACCGTAAACTGATTAGAGAAATTCGACGTAGACACTAAAAATTCATTCGATACGTTATAAGAAGAAATACATAAGAAAACTTGGTGACATTAGGCAAGATTCAGAGGAAAAGAACAAGAGGAAATCAGAGAAGTAAATGTTTGGCTGGCTTGGCCACGTGGCATGGTCGAAACAAGAACAGAGAGCTGATCCACGACTTTGGTGATTGTATAGCGAAACATGACCGCCCACGCTACTCGGCATGGCACATCATGATGATGATTCACCGTAACGTCAGAGGAACATATGATTTTCGCTATGCTCAGTTTTGCGTCCTGTCCTATTCACAAATAGATCATCAACGCCTGGAGAGAACGGTGCTGCAGGGAGTGACCTGAGGATCTGGCCGGCACTCAGGACTCCGAGGACAAGCCAAACGGACACATAATCAGACTGTTACTGGTACCATTAGTATTGGGACTCTTCGCTGGCTGTTGAAGCTGAGGACGTAGCACTTATGGCAATGTCCTGATTGTTGTCATGTCGGTTCTTGACTCAACTCAAACAGCGTGGTCAGTATCTCAAATGTTCACAACCGAAGGGTACGACAAAAAGTTCAAAGACTTTGAACTCAACACAGCTCAAATCAACTCAACTCAATCCATCTCAACACAACTTAACCCAACTCAACTCATCATAACTCATTTCAACGTAACTCAACTCAACTCCTATGCACAAATAATATGAAAGGAAATGGTCAAATATACAGCAAGAAAAAAATTCTTCTCTTCAAACAAGTTTAACAAAGGCTAAAATGGGGGCGCACCAGAAGCAATGTGTAATTTACACTACTATCAATGGTCGAGGCACTGACTGACTTGTACAAACATACTACATGTCCTTTGTAGGGCGTTGATTTCCTAGGCAATTTTACTATGAAATGTTACAATTTTACTGCAGACGAAAGGCTATCAGACGCCGTCATCGTAGATTTATCAACACTAATACAAAACGGTTCAGTTATCAGTTATCAGTTATCAGTTGGGGTATCTTCGTTGCACTCCGGACATGTCCATAGGTGCTCAGATCCTCCCCCCAGCATATGCATCAGCGTCCGGTGGCTAATAGTGCCAGTTCTGTGTTGGTTGACGAGGCGCTTTGTTTTCCCGATGTACCTCTCGCGTCTGGCTGTGCCGATTCTTACTCCCAAGTCTTTCATCCTGGAAAGCGATGTGGAGTCACTGGCGTCAAAATCCTCTGTTCTCGCCATATCTTTAAGGGCGTTAATGACATCGGCACGATCCATGGGCTGGCCATCTACAAGACGGTCATAACGGGAAGGAAGAAAGAAGAGTTTCGCGTGTTGTATTCGACGAACAACAAACAATTGCTCAAATATAGTGAGGCGTTAGCAGTTAGGAGGTTGCGGCCGGTTTAGTGTAAGCAGAAAAGATCATTCTAAATTTGAAATTACCGTGAGAATAACAGATGTTCCACATTCGAATAATACGTGTGACTATCCGTTTTAATTGATTCAATTAAAGCATTATTCATTTACTCACCTCATATAATATATACCTATGCAGTATGCAGCTGACGAGATGCAGATAAATATGCCAGGCAATATATCGTGCAACATATTGTTTGCAGCTTCTGTATTTACATTTTACTTTCAGTAGTTTGCCATTGCAGACAGTGTCTCTCTGGGGTTTTAACGTGTTGGTATAGGAGCCGGTCGTTCAGAAAGCAATGATAAACTACTGAACGTAAAACTTGCCAAGGCATCAACAACAGCAGTACAATGCAGGTGTTGACAGCGATGTCCTGTAAATAGGATATGCAACCCGAAAAAAAAGTTTGCCATTGATTTCTGACCCAGACGGCAACGTGTAAGTTCAACTGATCGGTGTGTAGAGGGAACTCACTAACCCGCATTCAGAGCACAGGACGTTTGTGCGCGACCAGGAAAACCATCTCTGCCGCGCTGACCGGTAAATCTTGACCACAAAGATAAATTATAAATGGGGATATTGATATCAGGGTCATCACAAGACAGGGGCGAGATTCTGTGAAGGGAGAGACGACATATAACGACGTCCCAGAGCAGCCCAATGTAAAAGGACATATACTGACGTCATAGGGCAGCCCAATGTAAAAGGGCATATAATGACGTCATAGAGCAGTCCATACAAAGAACTGTGTTGAAGAAAGTACACATGAGACAGACAAAGTACTTTACATTGTCTGGAGCGAACGACAAAGCAACCAATCGAAAGCCACAGTGGAGGGAACAGTTCGGTGCAAACTGGAAAGAAAATGTCAAAGTTACGAATTTACGAAACTACATCACGTTACTGACAGGAGACATCATCATCATCTCGTACCCTTTCAAATAAATGGAATAGAAAGAAAAAGCAGCGGCTGCAGCAGGATATAACAATATGAATTGGAAACAAATAGGTATATTAAACTCTTGCGAAACGTACTAAACACAAACACGTTGCACATACCTTACAAGGAGATCCATCGTATCCCGAAATACAGGTGAAAATCCCAAATCAGAAGCACTCAATAAATATATAAAATGAATAATAAAATAAAATAAAATACACACAAACGCGTACAATACGACACACAGGACGGCCGACGTTTCGATTCTCAGAATCTTTGTCAAGGACAGGACCTTTCAAATAAAGTCGGCGATCATGACGCGCCACAGATGTCAGTCCGTTCTGAACCGGAACCTATTTTCTTCCTTCGCTGACTGTGAACTCAAGAGTAGTTCATACTTGTGCTACTACTTCAAGTGTACTGGACTAGACTTTTGCGTGTGGATCATCTTTCCATATTACCAGTGTCCCTCGCCATCAAGCAAACCCGCTCCGACTTCTCAGGTACCTGCCTGTAATTTATGTCCCCAAGTCAAAGACGAGACGTCAATAATTTAGTCCCACTGACCGTTGTAGTTGTTGAACCCACTACCTCGGCATCAGATATCCCGTATGTTTAAGAACGAGCGCTCTTTTCTATTCGGCCACGCTGACCCCCAAGTGGTGACGATAACAATAATATCGAATAGTTTACAATATCCAATAGTTTACAAAGGTATATTGTTCAAACACAAATCATTCCCTCCCTGGATAATATGATATATCACCCGAGGCAGTGGGAGGTTTGTCTAAAGAGAGGAAACTCGTACGAGACAATGATTCACACGGGGCAGCTTGCCAAGCCGAATCCACAAAAGCCAGCTGACGTTATCTCCCAAAACAATGTTACCTTCTAAACGGCTGTGTGGAGGAAATAACAATGGAGCGTTGTGTAGGGCAGTGGATGAGATAGTGCTGTTCGTGCACAATTAGACAATACACTCGGGACAACCACAATGCAAGGATGCCAGTAATAACGGTTATAAATAACAAGTGGTTTTCCAGGGATAGCCAAAAAGTGGACACCGCAAGTTCTGTTATATCAGTCTTCATTATGTATTTAATTTTTTTTTTTTTTGCATATCCCTTACAGGACATTGCAGTCAACACCAACAGTTTTCAGCTGCCGTTGATGTCTTGGCAAGTTTTGCGTTCAGAAGTTTGCCATTGCTTTCTAAACAACCGGCTCACATACTCCTGTAAGTAACCGACGCGACGCGATCCGCTGCCGAATCTCGCGCAGCTGTGTTTCGTACGAAAGTATACGGTATTACGAACAACGTCCTTAACTCATACGCCAGGGAAACCGGCAGTCTTCATTAACTTGATAGTAAATTCGGTATTACTCTGTTGATCCAACACAATTACAGCCAGCGGGACACCTGTGACATATTGAAGTATGAGCTTCAGTTTTGTGATCTTATATAGCTGTTAGAAGTTATTTAAGTTCCAACCAAACTGTCTCAATCAATCAATCAATCAGGTGCCGTCTCCACAATGAAGGATGGCTGCTTACTTTTACCTGTGTTCAATTGTCTTTTCAGGTCAACAGCACCACCACCACCACCACCACCACCACCACCACCTCCACCACCACTACCACCACCACCACCTCCACCACCACCACCACCACCTCCACCACCACCACCACCACCACCACTACCACCACCACTACCACCACCACCTCCACCACCACCACCACCTCCACCACCACCACCACCACCACCACTACCACCACCACTACCACCACTACCACCACCACCACCACCACCACCACCACCACCACCACTACCACCACCACTACCACCACCACCACCACCTCCACCACCACCACCACCACCTCCACCACCACCACCACCACCACCACCACCACCACCACCACCACTACCACCACCACTACCACCACCACCACCACTACCACCACCACTACCACCACCACCAACACCAACAACAACAACAACAACACCAACAACTCTGGTCAACAACTATTACCCCACGCTTTCCTCACCCCGTATCTTAACTGATTCAATGCCAAACACAAAGGGTAGGTTTGGACCAAACATGGTACACAATGACATGCACAAGTACCCGGTGTTTGTAAAGTCTCACTACACTTTGTATGTAGAACAAATGTGAAAAACGAAGTACATGACGTCATCAAATAATGCACTCTACATTCCATCGTGAAGCAATATGCAACGAATGGCTGCCGTCTGCTGCGATAATTCTTTGCATTCCAAACAAAATGGTGTTATGAACGGAAGAAAGACTTATGTTTTGGTTCAACAAGTGCTTCGAAATGGAGGCCGACACACACGAATGGTTGTTCCGAGATATATAGTATTATGTCCTGATAAACAACCGCCGCATCGCATTACGGTTAGAAATTTATTGAATAAGTTTCTTGCTACGGGAGATGTAGAAGATGCTCCGCGATCTAGTAGACCTGCTAGTTCTGAAGAAAAATGTCTAGGTATCCTAGATTGAATCCTGAAAAGTCCAAGCAAGTCTTTAAGGAACATGTTGCAACAAGTGAACATATCAGTCAGCACACTGCACAATATTCTCAAACAACGATTACATTTTCAGCTATATCGGATTTCTGTTGTGTCTGAACTAAAAGAGTGTAATAATCAATCCAGGGTCATTTACTCAACGTGGTTTCACGCATTTTAGCTAAAGAAGACGATTCAATTATCGAAGTAACATTCTTCTCTTATGAAGCATGGTTTCATTTATCTGGATACGTTACTAACAAAAATAATCCTATACAGAGCACTTTTAATCCCAATGCATTTCATGAAGCGCCTCTACACGATGAGACAATTGGGGTATGGTGTGCCATCTGTAGAAAACGTTTTATTGGACCAATTTTCTTCAACAACACTATAAATGCCGATCGGTACCGTATGACATTCTGGAACCTTTTTTAGATCTGCTGAATGAACGTGAAATTGAAGAATCGAGGTTCCAGCTATAGCATCGCTGCGTTTATTTGAAGAAAATTTCACAAATCGCGTATTTCACGTGAAATTTGGTCTGCTCGTTCTCCAGATCTAACTCCATTAGATTATTATCTGTGGGGTTTCTTGAAAGGAAATGTTTGCAAAAATAATGTACACAGAAGTGAAGACATGAAATAAGCAATCAGAAATATCATTCAAGAAATAACAACAGACACGTTGCAGAAAGTATTTGACAATATGTAGAGACGTATACAGTCATATCTTGAAGCCCGTACTGAACATTTTCAGATCTGTTATAATGAATACTTTATTGGTTCTTTCCAGCTTACCCGAAACAGCGTTTGACCATAGCAGTGACTATTGTAACTAATTTAATAATTTTTAGCACAATTTGTGATGACATCATGTACTTTATTTTTCAAATTTGTTCTAGATACAAAGTGTAGTAAGACTTTACAAACACCCTGTATTATCCCATGATTTCTTCAACCCCTGTCTTAACTGATTCAATGGCAACCACAAGTTAGGTCTGGACCATGCATGGTACCAATCAAATAAACAAGAATTAAAATGTAAATTTCCGTTCACTGAGCATTGAAATTTCGGAAGATACCAGGAAACAACACAAATACCACAATGACCCTAGTACGGCGATAGATCGTCCTTCTGTCTAGATAGGATGTCACATTTGGCGATATATTATCCTTCGACACTAAACCAGTTAAATCCCCTTGCGATGAAACGTGCTTTTTCAACTTGTTTCTTCTAAAATGTTCCAGATTCGAAATACAATTCAGGAACCCGCCATTTTGTGACAAGATTGACAGGAGAATGTTCAGGACTCGCGTTCCGTTGTGTTTTCCGCGTACTAATTTATTTATTTCTACCGTCCAAATGTAATAAAGTCAGTTGACCTCCTATACTCTCATACCCAATTGCTGGTTTGTTACTAATACTCCAACCTGACCCGGAAACACTGGCCTATTGGTTTGGGGAACTATGGGGCATGCTGACCTAGGTATCTAAAGCCTTGCACTTAGTCCCATCTGTTACAGTCGTCTAGTCTGTTGGTGAAAATCAGTAAACATCCCACCTGACACGACGTGCATAAGTCACTATCCGCTATTTACTGCCTATATATTTACTGCCTTGCAGTGTAGGACGGGGGTGTGGGGTGGGGGTGGGGGGTATTTAGCCTGAGGGATTAAGACCACCTGGCTAGTGCAGTCACCGCGAACTGTGCAGGTTATAGTTTTCATTTTGCGCCTGAAAGAAAAGAAAAAATCCACGCCTTACCGAAGATTCGAACCTGGGTCTCCCGAAGGATAAGCCGGCATTCTAGCCACTGGGCTCAACGTCACTATCCTTATTATATCTTATTGACAAGCGCACATTCGCACTACAACTGGCACCCTGTCATCTTGTTAGATGATAGTTTGTTACATTGTGCTTCAAAACAGGGATAGTAATTACAAGCAATGGTGGAGACCAGGAATGGAGTTAGACCTTCCCATAGCACAAAACCTGGGCTAAATTGTAGATACCATGTGTTGCCCATGCAGAATGATCCCTCAATCGACCTACCTAGTTTACTCCTGAGGAATGGTAACGCCAATACATCTGGAACAAGGCAATCTGGATCAAGTAAATAATGCTCTAACTCTCCGCCTGTCGGAGCTTCTATCCTAGACCAGTTGTCGACCAGGGCTTAGGATCCAGTCTGCCCTGCCATAAAATATAGTCTTTAGGGTACATTTCCTCGCACTAGGATAAGGCTTGTCAGAAGCCTTTGGCACAAAGTAGAGTGTCATGTTTGGTGAGGTCGTCCAACGTTCGGCGCTAACAGAAAGCAGGTAGTACCGTCTATTGTCATACGGTAGCTCAGTCATATCTGACTAAAACCTGTCACATATTGCAATATTCACTTGCAAATATAACCAACCCCCCAATGAAAATTATCATCACAAAAACAACATACAGTGTATAAATTGAATAACACCAACAGGGTTAAAAATAGCACAATGACGTCATTTCATTATTCGCACCTTCCACGAGAAGGGTTGCCATTGTAATTGAACCAGCACGTGAGCATGTGACATCTACCAGTTTGCTGCGTAATCTGGCACTACAGATGGTGGTGGTGTTGTGACAGTTGGGATGATTGATGGTAGAACCAGGTAGAGGGTAACAGCCGGAGCAGAGGTCTGAAAGCTTGTTACCAGGATAGCTTTCAGTGTACTAATTAATATGTAGTGTTGTTGGAGATCGTGAGTGCGGGGAGGCATGGTCGACAACGGTAGTCGGCAAGGCATTTTAACACACACACACTCATACACACACACACACACACACACACACACACATATAATATATATATATGTGTGTGTGTGTGTGTGTGTGTGTGTGTATAAATGTGTCTGTGCATGCGTTAGAATGAGAGTGACGAAGAGAGAAACAGAGACACAGTGATAGGAAGACAGACAGACAGACAGACAGACAGACAGACAGAGTGACAATGAGAGATACAGAGAGAAACAGAAGGACAGACAGAGAAAGAGAGAGAGAGAGGAGCAGAGAGAGAGGGAGACAGAAAGAAACAGAATACGACACAGAGAAAGATACTTAAAGTGACACACAGAAAGAGTGACAGAGAGTGATATACAGAGAGTAGGAGAGAGAGAGAGAGATAGATAGATAGATAGAGAGAGAGAGACAGAGAGAGAGAGAGAGAGAGAGAGAGAGAGAGAGAGAGAGAGAGAGAGAACGAACGAACGAACAAACGAACGAACGAATTTTATTTTAAAAGGGTAACAAATTGGGCACGCAGGCCTGTCTTACATTCGGCCCTTTCGATCACTCATCTTTCATTCATCAAATGTGCATGTTACATTTACATTGGGAAAAAAAACATTGTCAAATTGATTTTGTAAGCATAAACAGTGCATATTACGCATGGTACATTCACATGGGGGAAAAAACATTGTCAAATGAAAGTTGTAAACATAAACAGTGCATATTGCAATGTTGTGAGACATCCCCCATCCACCCTCACACCCCGCAGCCACCCATACATCCCCCACCCACCACACCCCCACCCACCCACACATACTTCCACGCACTCATACAAACTCAAGCAAACAAACATGCCACCACCCACCTACCGATCCCTCACCCACACACATTTCCCAACCCACACATACATCCTTCACCCATCCCATAACCGACACGCACACATCCACCCACATATTATCCACCACCCACCCACACACCCGCAACCACCCAGAAAAACACACATCACAAAACCACAGAGAGAGAGAGAGAGAGAGAGAGAGAGAGAGAGAGAGAGAGAGAGAGAGAGAGAGAGAGAGAGAGAGAGAGGGGTTAACACAGCGAAATAAACCGAGGCATCAAAAAAGTATACAGCTATATAAATCCACAGAAATATACACACACGGACAAACAGTTCACGTTAGGTATCCAACAAACTATCACGGCACGGACAAACAGTTGCATCAACTATCCAACGAAATATACACAACGCCCACACAAGGTAAACAAACCCAGATCTCTGAAGAGAAGCCAAATGGACAGATAAATATCTGACTGCTAGTAGTACCATTAGTATTGGGACCCTTCTCTGGCTGTTGTAGATGAGGATGAAGCACGTATGGGAATGCCCCGAGTCCTGTGATGCCAGGTCTTGACTCAACACAAGTAAACTCAACTCAACACAACTCAACTCAACTCAACTCAAGAAGGTAAACATTTGCACGGGTGGGCAACAGCTTAACTGGGCAACATGAAATCTCCTGGAAACTAAACGAGGCCGGAGTAGCATTGACAACATGACTCATCGAGTGCAGGTCATCAATACAGACATGAGGTTTGAACTATGTCCCCCAATGGGCTCTGGAAAAAGTGCACTGGAAATCTGAGCAATGCAATGAGACAATAAACCCAAGAGTCTTACAAAGTGGGGCAGACTTGTTGATCAGATGGTATCGGGATCACCTTTGGTATTTTGTCTGTCTGTTGGTTTGTCTGTGTGATTGTTTATGTGTGTCTATGTACGTACGTAAGTGTGCGTGAATATATGTATGTGTCGATGGGTAGGTAGACAGACAGACGGGTGGAGGGACAGAGATAGACAGACAAATGGGCGGGCGGGCTGGCGGGGGGGGGGGCGGGCTGGCTGGCTGGCAGCAGGCGGGCTAATGGATGGACGTTCGGACGGACGGATGGACAGGCAGGCAGGCAGGCAGACAGGCAGATGGATGGATGGACTGGCGGACTGAAGAACGGACGGATGGATGGTCGGACGGACGGATGGATGGATGGATGGATGGGACGGAGGGACGGACGGATGGATGAATGTTACGGACGGACGGACAGGATGGATTCGATGGATGGATGGATGGACGGACGGACGGACGGACGGATGGATGGATGGATGGATGGATATAGATAGACAGACAGACAGACAGACAGACAGACAGACAGACAGACAGCCAGCCAGCCAGCCAGACAGACAGACAGACAGACAGACAGCTAGACAGACAGACAGACAGACAGACAGACAGACAGACAGACAGATAGATAGATAGATAGATAGATAGATAGATAGATAGATAGATAGATAGATAGATAGATAGATAGATAGATAGATAGATAGATAGATAGATAGATAGATTAGACAGACACACACCCACACTCAAGAAGCTACCTGCACTTTATCATCCCTTATTCAACTATTTCTTACAGAAAATCCTATTCACGACATTAGTTTACATTTTCCATTATCTAATGTCTAATGTTAATTCAGACAAAATATGTTACATGTCTATTGTTGCCAATTATCTGATGCCTAATGTTATTTCAGACAATGCATATTACATGTTTTTCAGCAATTATCTTACATGTTTATTGTTGTTGTGCAGCCAGTATGTTATTCATGTTGAGAAGCCCGCGTTTATCGTCGTGACGTATGTATGTTCTTGAACATTTGTTCTATCTCACGTGACGTAAACACCATACCAATCGATACATGAAGCCCATAATCGGGCACTCTCACGATGTTTATACTTCACCTCGACGCCGCAAGGTACAAGAGGAACATGATGAGATGAGATGAGATTAATATACGTTGTTATTCTCCACAAAAGGTACGTGAAACCCACCAAGGGACATTCCTGATATGAACACAAAAGGATGAAGTGACAGATGGCTAGAAACGAAGAAGATAAATAATATTGTGAACATACAAGGGTGAATCGACTTCTTAGCTTCACAGAAATCATAATCATTATTATTTCCATCATCGTCGTCGTTTTCCTCAGCATTATCATCGATCTTCTTCTGCTGCTGCCTTTGCTGCTGCCTCTGCTGCTGCTTCTGCCCCTGCTCCTCTCCTCCTCCTCCTCCTCCTACTCCTCCTCCTCCTCATTCTTCTTCTTCTTCTTCTTCTTCTTCTTCTTCTTCTTCTTCTTTTTTCTATTTAGCCTTTTCCTCGCCTTCTACTCTTCCTCTTCTTTCTTTTCTTATTCTTACTGTTCTTATTGCAGTTGTTAATCTTGTTGCTGTTGTCCCCCCCCCCCCCTCTTTTTCTTCCTCTTCTTCTTCCACTTTTTGTTTGTCTTATATTTTGCTTTTCCATGCCTTCTACCCCTCATACTCCAGCTTTTCCCATCTCGTTATAAAATAATGTGGACTGTCATTCTCTAATTCTTTTAACTCTCACTTTCACGCGTTCATTCTCTAATTCTTTCACTCTCTCATTTTTCAATTCTTCCACTCTGTTATTCTTTAATCCGCTCGTTCTTTAATCCGCTCGTTCTTTGAATCTCGCATTCTTTCACTGTTTTACTATCCCATTCTTTCGGAGGTCACGGGTGACAAGCATCGTCTGGATCTTTTCTCCGGGGTATGCTGGTGTTCTGGGGAATGAACAGGCGGACAGATTGGCTGGCTCTGCAAAACTTGGTGGAGTATTGATGCATGACAAGGCAGACGTGATTGCGGCCTTGTGGGAGCACGTGTACACCTCGAAGGAGCAAATGGATCACCATGGTCTGGCAAGAATGAGACAGCGAGGAGTGACGAGAAGATCTGGCCGATACTCGACGCTCAGAGGAAAGGCGAGACGGACATATAATCAGGTTGCTACTGGAATTATTGGTGTTGGAACTCTTCACTGGCTGCTGAGGATGGGAACGGAGCGCTTATGGGAATGCCCCGAATTCTGTGATGTCGGTTCCTAAATCAATCAGTCAATCAATCACCCCCTCAATCTTCAACTCTTTTATCCTTTCACAATCACCCTCTAACTCTTGTACTCTTCCACCAGCCCATTTTTTCACCCTCTCATTCTTCCATTCTTTCATCTTTCCACTCATTCATCCTTCCATTCTTCCAACTGCTCACTCTTTTATGTGTTCCACCTTCCACTCTCTCAAAATTTCACTCTCTCAGTAATTCAAGTTCTCAATCTACCACTCTCTCATCAACCCATGCTTTCACCCTCTTTCTCGTCCACTCTATGAAACCTTCCACTTGTTCGCCCTCTCAATCCTTTACTCTTTCATTCTTTCACTCTCTTATTCTTTTACTCTTTTACTCTTTTAATTTTTCACTCTTTGACTCTTTGACTCTTTCACTCTGTCACTCTTTCATTCTCTAATTCCTTCTCTCTCTCTCTCTCAATCTTTCACCCATTCACTCTTCAACTCTTTTACTCTTTCACTCTTTCATTCCTTAACTCTCTTATCCTTTCACTCTCTCACTCTCTCACTCTTTCCCTCTCACTCTTTCACTCTCTCATTTCTTCATTCTCTCATTCCTTCACTCTCACTCTACACTCTCACACTCTGTCACATTCTCACTCTTCCACTCTCTTAACCTTCCACTCTCTCATTATTCCACTCTGTCACTCTTTCACTCTCTCATTCTTTCACACAAACACCGCCACAAATTGGACGCCACTAGAACAAATAACCCCTGCCCACAGAGCCAAAGTATTCGCTTCTCTGTTTACTTTGCTGGCAACAACCACTGCCTCGTCTCAATTGTTGATTTGCGAATTCACACTTCTCACTTCCGCGGCTTCCTGCCATTCATTGGCATTTTAACAGCTTCATTGTGTGTAGAAAGTTCAGACAACTACACTCTCACATTTGTTAACAACATGTTTTGTTCAGCTGTGTTAACAACATGTTTTGTTCAGCTGTGTTAACTTCCGTTCGAATCTGTACATGTTATAGTTACTGCCATATGGCGTTTGCAAGCATGTCTGTCCACAGTGTTCTGTCTTTTGTGCTGATTTAGAAGCAGACTGTCTTACGTTGATTTTTATACAAAGATATGGGCGTAGGTCGTTTGGAAAGCAATGACAACCAACTAAGCGTAAAAAATGCTGGGGTTGACTGCTACGTCCTGTAAAGGATATGCAAATAACTAAACAAAACAAAAATAATTTCTGACAGCGACATGTCTTCATGCCATATTGTCAAACTGTCCAGTTTCTTCTCTCTCTTGGTTGCCCCCTGGCTTTCTGTCCTCCAACTTTCCCGCTATGACGACTACTTCAGTGCTGCCCCTTTCACGATTTGCCCCAGAAGTGTAATCTGTCCATTTCTGATGCTAGCAACCAGTTAGTTCTCTTTGTGGGCGAACTTCAAACAATCTTCATTCGCATGTCTATCTGTCAATACTGTTCTAATAATTCTTCTTTGAACCATATATCGGCAGCGTTTTCATAATTCCTCACTTATCTTCTAAAGGCCCATGTTTCGCTTCCATACATCAGAACTGATTCAATATAGCTTACTTAAAGAACTCGTTTCATCACTTCGAGGGACAAAGATAAATAGCAGAGAATATACTTTATCTGGTGAAATGCTAACTTCGCTTTGAGTATTTTACATGTAACTTCCTTAACAGGTTCAGTGGCAAACGGAAAGTTGGTTTGGACCAAGCAATAACGGATCGCAGAAAACTGGAAGAAAAGATGTATGACAGTTATTACTTAAAAGTTGTTAATATGGTAACAGGCATGTTGTTAGTCAGTCAGTCAGTCAGTCAGTCAGTCAGTCAGTCAGTCAGTCAGTCAGCGAGTCAGTCACTTACTTACTTAGTTAGCTAGTTAGTTAGTTAGTTAGTTACTTAGTTACTTAGTTAGTTAGTTAGTTAGTTAATTAGTTAGTTAGTTAGTCGCAGTTCCAACTTCACAGCAACGGGTCGTCCCCATTATGCTCCGTTCCTGTGCCAGTGAATATCACACAAAACGCTCCCCACTGCCCAATGTGAAAAGTGGAAAAGACAGGAGTCTAGACAAACAACAGCCCGCACAGATACACTGTGCATAATGCCGCCGCCAGAATGTCAACACACCAGTCCCCCACGAAACACCCAATTCATCTCTGATGGAATCGGCAGTCATTTTCCCATCTGGATGTTTCCTAGATGTTCACCCACACAGTCCACGAAAATACAGTTCATCACCGACGTCAGTGGCAGTCATCCAGAAGCCCAGCAGCCACGCATTTCTGCATAAGGTAAAAACCGGTCAACTCTGGGACATAGCCACCAGCCATCGCTCCAAACATGCAGTCACGTTCCAAAAAAAACACACACTTGGGCAGATTCAAAAGCACTTCACACGAAACTCATAGCTCACAGTGTCGCGCCACGCACTCACTCAGTAGCAGGGCGACGGAACCATCAAGCGTGGTAGGCTACAGGAAGTCGCTTAATACGATTAATCATCCCATGGTATTTAATCAGATAATACATCTACCATCTTCTGTTATTAAAGTACCAAACATATTTACATGCACTGTTTTGTTCGGAATATCATCATTCAACTACGGACTCGATCTTATTCATAAACTACCCAGTTGTGTACATGGTCTTCATGTCCCAGTTTCACGTTGATTGATAAACCTCCTCGCTTTCATTGGTTGTTGTATTTCATTCTCTCACTCTTTCACTCTCTCTCTCTCATTTTTTTCACTCACTCACTCTTCCACTCTCCCACTCTTTCACTGTCTCATTTTTTTCACTTTCTCACTTTTCAACTCCCTCACTCTTTCACTCTCTCATTCTTACACCCTCTCATGCTTTCACTCTCTCATGCTTTCACTCTCTCACTCTTTCACTCTCGCACTCTTCCACTCTCTCATGCTTTCACTTTTTCACTCTCTCATGCTTTCACTCTCTGACTCTTTCACTCTTTCACTCTCTCACTCTTTGATTCTCTCATGCTTCAACTAGCTCATGCTTCCACTCTCTTAGTCTTCCACTCTCTCACTCTTCCACTCTCGCACTCTTCCACTCTGTCACTAAGAGAGAGAGAGAGAGAGAGAGAGAGAGAGAGAGAGAGAGAGAGAGAGAGAGAGAGAGAGAGAGAGAGAGAATGCTCACTTCCACTGAACATCAGCCGTCTCCGTGACGAAGAGGTAACGGGCGCAATTCACAATCCCGCATTCCGCGTTCGAAACACAGCTGTGGGTGATTTTGCAGCAGACCGCCTGTCTAGTGTTTCATAGAAACACTGAAAATCTCACTGAATGCTTTTGGAATTCATCATGAAACCTGGGAGACTGCAGCCAGAGACCGAAATTCGTGGCGTGCATCATTACGCAAGGGTGCAGTTATATGTGAGGCAATCAGGACTGCAAGAGCTGTGAAGAAAAGGCAGGACAGAAAAACCACTGCAGGAGATCCTCCTCCAGAAACGTCAAGCATTCTTTGCCCACATTGTCAAAGAACATTTCGAGCCAAAATAGGCCTTATCAGCCATCTTAGAACCCACGGCTCCATACCTTCAACCCCACTGGATGCAATGAATGGTCATTATCATTCTTGATGGCCAAAGAAACAACAAGTGTTTCATACCATGCTATAAGTGCTGGTCATCCAGAAAGCAATGGCAAACTACTGAATGTACACTTGCCATGAAATCACAAACAGCCAAAAGTGCAGGATATGGACATAACTAACATCAACATCATTATGTGTAATACCAAAAGGTCATAGTCTGCCATCTCACACGATCACTGAATCTAGGATCAGGTCTGTGTTTTTGTCTCCATGATGCCATGTGGGAAAGCCATCTATATAAGAGGGGGTCTTCAAATAAGAACCTTAATTTTGTTTAAACAGTTTTTTCTTTTTTTAGTTTTAATTTTTAAATTTAAAAAAAAAAAAATTTTTTTTTTGGGGGGGGGGGGGGGGGGGGGGGGGCGACGACGTGAGGAAAAATTAAAAGGGCGGGGGTGTGAATATATTCTGAAAACGTTAAGAACAAATGTATGATGTTTCGATGCAGCTACCATTGCGTTCAATGCAGGTCATTCAGCGTCGATAAAGTGCTTGGATTCCTGTAGACAAATCGACTCTAGGGTCACTACTCGGTGTGCCTGACCCGGTTGTGAACAATCTGTCACAGGCGTAACGTCGTTGTGAAACTTCCTACTCCACTCATACACTAGCTGGACTGACAGGCATGCATGACCATACTGGACCTTCATTCGCCGCTGAATTTCTATGGGTTTCACCCCTTCGCGAATCAAAACGCGGATAACAGAACGCCGCTCCTCTCTGATGCATGTCAAAAGTGGGGCGACCATCTTTAAATTGTCATTATGACGTCACTGTGTTCGTCTCCACCGTGTAATCACGTGCTTAACACTCTTGACGTTCTCAGCAACAATATTGACAGGTTACATGACAATGGCATGGGTATTGCAATTTATATCACACTTTTAACATTTTCACGTAATTATCTATCTTTCAACCTTCCCTTTGCTCTTGCCCCCTCAATTTTGTCAGCTGTCACTAGATTCTCCAGTTTACGTCTCCTTTTAACGTTTCCAAAACAATTTGACTGTCTTCGTCTAATGTCTCGAATCTTTACGGTTTTCGTGTGTTTCTTGTAGGACTTGCTCATTGATTTTTCTGTCCGTCCATTGCATTCTTTCAACAAAGAAACCCAATTTCCACTGTCATTATATGTTTCTAGCTTGTCTGCCCGTTGTTTTTGTCTTACATGCATATAACAGTATGGATTCTAAATAGCACTTCAAAACTCTTCTTCTCATTGAAATTGGCAGTTTTATATTCGTCAGCATGTTTCCATCTTGCAAAAAGCTACAATTCCCAAAAGTTGTAAATATTTTACATTTTTAGCTATCAATACCTTGTCAAATGCATAGTGTAGATTGTTTATTTTATAATGTTTTATAACGTCTAACTCGTATTTCTGGCGTCACTTATAATGCTCCCACAGTAATGCTTCTACAAGTGCCACTGAAGTCGGAGTGGGTTCGCTTGATGGCGGGGGACACTGTTAATAGGTACAACTATTCCACACGCAGAATTTAGTCCAGCACTACTCGAAGTAATGTGTAAATGGACTAGGCCTGAGGTCAAAGCGAGCGAGAGCCAAAAAAAAATATGTTATTTGAACTTAAATGTTATATGAAATTCTCAATATTATTATATTCTCAGTGTAAACATGTCGTAGGACGGCAATGAGTTAACCTGACTAGTTAGCAGACAGGAAACGAGCTCCGGCTGATAAAAATGACATGAGTTAAACTGTTGCAAAGCAATGACAGCATAAACAATTACACTACAAGAAATATATGGCAGTTTTACAAAATACAAAAAATACAAAATTAAAAAAAAATGGCGTTGCGGCGATAAGATTTCATCAGCAAACAACAAGAAAGCGCAACAACATAAAAACTACGGAAATTCAAATACAGTAACTGTAGTAAAGCTTACTATTGTGGAATCATGTGAAATAAAAATAAGAAGATAGTTTCTTTATTAGTTAATTACCTCATTGAGCCGGCTCTGTAGCAAAGGGGTTACGGACGCAGTTCGTAATCCTGCATACCGCGTTCGAAACACAGCTGCGAGCGATTTGGCAGCAGACCGCCTTGCTTTGGTTTTAAATAGTATGAGTGCCGGTCGTTCAGAAAGAAATGGCATACTATAGAACGTATAATTTCCCGAGGAATCGCAAACAGCCAAAAAATAATGGAGTTGACTGTCACGTCCTATAACGGATATACAACAGCATTGAATTTGTGTGTTTACGAAATCCGAAACCAACGAAAACGGAGGCAATTATTTCCATATAAATCAAAGTAAATCCAATTAATTCAGTCTAGAAACTACAAAATGCATAGCAAAAACACATTTCCTAGAGAATAAATATAGTGTTTAATACTATTTCTTCGCTATGCACAGTAACACTATGTGTGCCAGTGCGCCGCTTGAATGTTTCAAACAATCCTCCGCTGGCCTTAAAATCATTAAGTGCACTAGCACTCGTCCCAGGTATTTTTTTTTTAATGAGACTGGCACACAACAGTCTGGCCTTTTCACAAACGACTGCCTTCGAAACAGTATCGCCATCTAACTGGTATTCATTTATCAAAATAAATAATATTAATAATATCATGTAATAACTCGTCATCTTCAATTGTTTGCCACCTCTGCACATTCATGCTTTAAGCTACATTAGCCTCCTTTATTGCTTCCTTAATCGCCACAACGGAACTTATCGCAGATGGCGGCTTCCTGTACATGCTGCCGATTTCAGCAATCTCAGTGCCGCTCGCGTGTTTTATTATTAAGCCGTGATGCTCATACAACGAAAAATAACGCCAAATTGAGTAAAAGAACGCGTGGGCACCTTTGTTTTTGCAAGCAGACGAAATCCAAGGCAACAGACGAAAACCGAGAAACATTTTTCGCAGGAAAAATCGACGACACCCGAAACCGACGATAACCGAAGGCAACTAAAATCGAATTTTTACTCTGTGTGTGTGTGTGTGTGTGTGTGTGTGTGTGTGTGTGTGTGAATATATGTACTTTACGACGCGTTGCACTCAACCCCAGCATGTATTGTCTGATTGAGATTTAACCATTTAATATTGACATGAAACAGTTTCCTGCTACTGTTGTATGTCTGATAGCGCCATCCTATGTTGTAGCCCTGAGAGATAGAAGCAATCAGTAGGTGGCCAGTCCTTCTCTCACTTTAGCAGGCGACGAGTCATGACATCATTAGGACAGCTCCTGATCAACTTCGCTAATTAGCCCGCAAGTCGTAATGAACTTGATAATATTAGTTCAGTGGTTGGCTATTGCTTTCTGAACGGCCAACACCTCATGCCATGTTAATCAACGCAACGCCGTCTGCTTTTAAATCGCCGGCAGCCAACCCTGGACTCGTTGTGTCACGGATTTATGAAACTTTGCGCCTCACTATCCCCCAAGCTACACAGCAGATGTGTGTGTGTGTGTGTGTGTGAGGGTGTGTGTGTAGGTGCGTGCCTGAGCGTGTGAGTATGTGTGTGTGTAGGTGCGTGCCTGCGCTGGTTAGTATGTGTGTGTGAGGGTGCGTGCCTGCGAGTGTGAGTGCGTGTATACGTGCGTGTGTGTGTGGGTGCGTGCCTGTGAGTGTATGTGTGTGTGTGGGTGCATGCATGCGCGTGTGAGTGTTTGTGTGTTGGTACGTGCCTGTGCGTGTGAGTGTGTGTGCATGAGTGTGTGGGTGCATGTCTGTGTGTGTGAGTGTGTGTGAGTGAGTGTGTGTGTGTGTGCGTGTGTATGAATGCATGCATGAAAGTGTGAGTATATGTGTGTGTGTATGTGTGTGTTTGTGTGTGTGTGTGTGTGTGTGTGTGTGAGTGATTGTATAAGTGTAAGTTAACGTGCGTGTGAGTGAGTGAGCATTTAAGTGTACGTGAGTGTGTGTGGGTGAGTGTGAGTAAGTGTTAGTGTGTGAGAGTGTGTGTGAGTCAGTGTGAGTGAGTGTGAGTGAGTGTGAGTGAGTGTTAGTGAGTGTGGGTGAGTGTTAGTGAGTTTCAGTGTGTGAGTGTGTGTGATTGTGTGTGCGTGTGCGTGAGTGAATGTTTGTGTGTGTGTGTGTGTGTGTGTGTGCGTGCGTGTGTGTGAGTGACCGACTGTAAGTGTGTATGAGTGAGTGTGAGTTAATGTGAGTGAGTGTGTGTGTGTGTGCGTGCATGTGTATGAGTGACCGACTGTAAGTGTGTATGAGTGAGTGTGAGTTAATGTGAGTGAGTGTGTGTGTGTGTGTGTGTGTGACTGAGATTGTATGCGTGTGTGCGTGTGTGTGTGTGTGAGTATGTGTGTGTCAGTGAGTGAATGTAAGAGAGTGGGTGTATATGTAAGTGAGTCAGTGAGCATTTGTAAGTGAGTGTGCGTTGGTGGGTGTGGGGGCGCATGACTGCGTGTGGGTGGGCGTGTATATGTGTAATTAAATAATTACATATATATCAAAAGTAACCGTCTCCGCAGTTATGAAACACAAGAACCATAAAATAATCACCCCCATCATTGTAGACACAATCTTAGTGGTCATCAATCGCTAACCGCAATAATATCCCCGTGTTTACTTTGGGAAATCTCCCCAATTTCTCGACCCAACAATTTATTTCTCGCCACATTGCTCGCCAACAAAGTTCACTGAAGTTTAATCTAGATTCTTACTCCGGAATAAAAATACCACCTCGTGCTGCCCCGTCCTCTAAAACTCCGTCATTCATGTTACCCCATAATGTGAAAGAAAGAAAAACCACAGTCTCTAATGGAAAAAAGAAGGCAGGATACAGCTCTAATAGACTCTTCTCCAGATGGTAACAGCCAATGAAGCGACCCAGAAACCGGAAATGGTAGTCACCGAGATGGAAGAGATGGGAATCCCGCTGAGTACATTCAGCTCTCGCTAAGTCCTTTTTCTGCTCGGGTGGGTAATTTAAGGACGTGAGTGTTGGTTGTTGCATGATTATTTCAAGACTAGACAGTGGCGTGGCTTGATTGTCACTTTGTGGAGAGTGACAATGTCAGTTAGAAAGCTCCTTATATTCGCATCTGGGAGGGTGCTAGGGACATTAAATTACCATATTTACAAGGAGGGAAACTGTTAGGATTCAGATCTTGAGTTAGGAAGCAATTCAAAAAGAATGATTTCTCCTAGTGAGTCTGAATAACGAAGACAGAAACAATTTATTGCCTGGCATATTTCACTGGATCTTTTTAGGTAGACAACTGACAAGACAGCCAGAAAACTGACAAGACAGTCAGCAAACTGACAAGACAGTCAGAAAACTGACAAGACAGTCAGCAAACTGATAAGACAACAAACTGGTAATGTAATGTAACAATAAGTGTTGCAGCTTTTGCAGAACATAATTACAAAAATAAAAAACAAAACAAAGGACGTTGTGGCGATAAGCCTTCATCAGTTAACATATACATACAGAAAACACAACATATTAAACACGGGGCAGAGATTATAGTGACCACATTGAGGCATAACCACCGAATGAGAAGAATGGAAAAGATGAACCAAAATGGGAACAATCCTAAGAAACGGAAGAAAACGAACAAAATGCAGCTACTTCTTTTAGAATTCCAGGCTGTGAAACTAACTTGAATTTTGATGTTGATACTCTTATACAGACATTTTCTTTTCTCATTGTGTTTCTTCTGTCCATTCTTCTCATTCTTTTATTATGCATTATTGTTGTCCTTGTAGTGTTTCGAACGAGGTATGCGGGATTACGAACTGCGTCCTTAATGCCAAGGATTCACAACACCGATAAACAAATAAAAGAGAAGAAGCAGAGAGAAAATGCTCACGTCAAAGCCAACAAAATGATCTGAATATTAACATAGAACAATAGCCACGATCCGACGACAAAAGACACACCGACACAGTGAAGAGAGACCGCAACAATCGTAGTATCACGTATCTTAGATTCTTCACTAATTCAGTGCAAAACAAAAACAAGGTTTGAACCAAACATGTCGCACAATCAAATGAACAATTATTATAATGGGAATTTTTGATCACTGAGAATTAAAATTGCGGAAGGTACCGCAGAACGAAACAAATAACATCAGAAGCTAAGTATGACGATATATCTAGCCACTTTAGTAACTTTTTCTAAATTGTTTTGTAATTATATAACCTGCATAGTTGGATAGCTCTTGAAAAAACAAATCTAACGATACCCTATTCAAGTCTGTGGGTCAAATTTATGCCGAGATATTAATTTTTGTGTGTAAGTTTATAATTTACAAGGAAGATATAAAGAAAACGGTATTGACCTTTCCACTTTTTTGTGACTCTACATACACACTCACACAACTGTTGGTTGTACTGTCGTCAAGGAGATTAACACAGCGCTGTCTATCACAAGGGCCTATAACTCTGCCAGTTTATATATATATATATATATATATATATATATATATATATATATATATATATATATATATATATATATATACACACCCAGACACTCAGATGTATACATCACGCCATGCCGTGATGACGTCAGACCGCGCGCAGACTGCACGCTGCGAGACTTGTCAGCCAGCGTAGATTGCCGTAGATAAATGCATTTTGACAAAAGATGTTTCATAACAGAAGTTAAGTGTGCTTTAATGAACTTGCGTCTGGCAAGGCTCCAGGTAAGGATGGGATTCCAATAGAGGTAATCAGGAGTGGGCAAGACACACTCACTATATAGATCCACCAGCTAATAGTGCTATGCTGGCGAGAAGGACAAGTCCCACAGGATTTCAAAGATTCAAACATCATAACACTGTACAAGAACAAGGGCGATCGGAGCGACTGTAACAACTATAGGGGTATCTCACTTCTGTGTATTTTTGGGAAAGTATTTGCCAGAATTATTCTGCGCAGACTTCAAGTCTTGGGAGATCAAGTCTACCCCGAATCACAGTGCGGCTTCCGTCAGCACCGGTCTACCATTGATATGATATTCTCAGTGCGACAGATGCAAGAAAAATGCCGGGAACAAAATCAGCCACTCTTTAGTCTTTATTGCCTTCATCGACCTCACAAAGGCATTCGATTTGGTCAGTCGTGAGGGTCTGTTCAAAGCACTAAAGAAGATTGGCTGCCCACCAACTCTTCTGTCCATTGTAGAATCGTTCCACACAGGCATGAAGGGTATAATCAAGTTTGATGGCTCAACTTCAGAAGAGTTTAAAATCAATAGTGGAGTTAAGCAAGGTTGTGTACTAGCCCCCACGCTCTTTGGGATATACTTTTCACTTCTACTGAAATATGCCTTTCGTGATCAGGATGACGGTATATACATTCACTCACGCTCAGATGGTGGCCTCTATAATGCTCAGAGATTGAAGGCCAAGACCAAAATTAGGAGGGTACTAATCAGAGATTTGCTTTTTGCGGATGATGCTGCGATTAAGACCCACTCTGAGGAAGAATTACAACATCTACTATCTGCATTCTCCAATGCGTGTTCTGAATTTGGTTTAACAATTAACAAAAAGAAGACACAGATTATGTCACAAGGTGCACATGGTGTACCATCAATCTTTATTGACGACGCCGAACTGGAGATAGTAGACCACTTTACAATATCTAGGAACAGAGGTAAATAGCAAATTATCCCTCGATCAGGAAATCAACATCAGGATTGGCAAGGCAGGAACAACAATGAACATGTTAGCAAAAAGAGTCTGGGAGAACAGGAAGCTTACTGCCAAAACAAAAGTCCTCGTCTACCAAGCCTGTGTCCTTAGTACTCTTCTTTATGGCAGTGAAACCTGGACAACTTACTCACGCCAAGAGAAACGTTTAAACAGCTTTCATATGCGGTGTCTGCGAAGAATACTTGGTATTAAGTGGCAAGACAAAATCACAAATACTGAAGTATTGGAAAGATCAGGTTGTGTGACGGTGTATTCCATGCTCAGTCTTCGTAGACTTAGATGGATAGGACATGTTAGGAGGATGGATGATGGTAGAATACCAAAGGACATCTTTTTTGGTGAATTACAGACGGGTAGGAGATCTCAGGGTCGGCCTCTACTACGATACAAAGATGTGTGTAAGCGGGACATGATTGATACAGGCATAGATAATGCACATTGAGAGCACGTCGCCGCTGAACGTGTTGCATGGAGGGCAACTATCAGAAATGGAATAAAGACAAAGGAGAAAATGATTGCAGATAAAGCACACACAGAGCGTGAAAGACGTAAGATGGTGCAAAATGGTGGAAATGACCATGTTTTCTCATGCATCTACTGTGGACAAACATTTGCAGCAAGAATTGGCCTTACCAGCCACACTCGCCACCGCCATGGGTCGTAGTTATTAAGCCTTTTTGAAGCACAATGTACCAAACTATCGTCTGTCAAGACGGAAAGGTGCCAATGTATGTATGTAAATGTATGTATGACAAAAGATGTTCCGTTAGAAAGATTAAAAATTATCAATGATCCCGCCCATGCAGAGTGATGAAAATATATACACAAATACTAAATTTGACGTTGAATGCAATCATGCATTCATTGACATGAAATCGCTGTGAATATTCCATAACAATATTAAATATTCATCGCTGACAAGGAAACGGCTATTTCCGGCCATTGAAATATCAGAGCATGCAATTTTCATCATTTTCGTTTGGGATGATCCTCTAGACTTTAATAGTCAAAAATGACAAGATGTACATAAAAATTGACGATACATCTAATAACACATACTAGAACAAACAAATACATCTACATAAAACGTGATTTGTGGGTCTACTTAGTCTGAAAAGGTCACTCTGTATCTCTGTGTGAGAAACGAATTTCAGAAACACGAGATGTACACACGTCAACTGAGGCGGGAAAAACTTTATAAAGTAATTGATCCCTTTTTTAACGCGAACTTTAAATAATCGGGGAATTTAACATAACGAGTACTCTATATATCCTTTACATGGAGACACCATAACAAAAGAAAACGAAAATTAACGGAAAATAATCTCCGGTAAAGTACGGCAAATCGGAAAGAAAGTACCTAGATATATTATTCTCCTGTCAAAATGGGAGATCGGACGTGGCACTGGATCAATTAATACCTTGGTACCAGAGAGCCTGGTACACAGTGACTTTCTGACGCAGCAAGGTTGACATGTGCCTGTATAGTCTTGAAACACTCTGTCAACGCCTCTATGGGTTTATGTAGTGGGTTCAGACAGGCAGATGATGCGAGTACAGATGAGGCATGGAGATATGAGTACAGCGTTAACGAACTTTAATGTTCATACATCATTACGATAATATTTACATAAATCAATTTCTGAACCCACTACATAAACCTCTAGAGACGGTGACACACACCTTGCAGCGAATGCCATGGCAAAGAAAGATATCGACTTTCAGACCCCGAACGCAAACAGGAAATGTGCCATTTGCTCCTCACACACAAAGATTGATGGCTTCATTGTAATGCAGAGACAATTAAAACTGCCATTACGGTAATTCTAACCTACAAGGAGAGAGAGAGAGAGAGAGAGAGAGAGAGAGAGAGAGAGAGAGAGAGAGAGAGAGAGAGAGAGAGACAGAGACAGAGACAGAGACAGAGACATAGACATAGACAGAGACAGAGACAGAGACAGAGACAGAGGGAAAGAGAGAGTATGTGAGTGAATAAGCGAGTGAATGAGAGAGTGAGTTAGAGAGAGTGTATGATAAAACGTGAGAAAAGGAAATCAACACAGTACAAATCACGGCTTCAAGGAAGATGTAGTGTAATCCTGATGTAATATTTATTACTATCAATTTCAATGGATTCAGCATGGCCGAATAGTTAATATCGTCTCAGAAGTTCAGTTGTGAAAGGTGCTAAATAAGAAAATGTGGAGCCAAAGGTGTGCAAACAGTTATATATGGATATATAGAGGGAAGTCAGCTGAGTTATTCAGTGGCATCTGCAACAGTATTGATTCCCGCTGGATGGATCCATCCTAAAGTGGGTTGTTTACCTGGCTTTCAATTTTAAGTCTAATTATGCTATTAGAGTAGCATGGCCTTTATGCTTTTTCCCATACATCATCGACGCCATTGTGATCAGTAGAATTGAAACGGTTAAAGACATGTTTGTCAGAGTTTTAAATAATGTCCCTAAGGTGTTGCTTAAAGCGGTCGGCTAGGCGTCTAGCTGTCCTCCCAATATATTTCATGTTACACCGTTTGCACAAAATAATAACATATATTAGGTTGCAGGATATGCATGTAAATGAGTCTTTCGAGGAAAAGACTCACGTGATTACCGGTGTCTGAATGACGTGTCGGAATGTCAAGCATGTATTCCGGTGACATTTAAATGTGCCTACAGATGAAATAACAGTAAGGAAGCGACTGTGAACAAGGAGATCTCTGAGATTTTTGTTTCGGCGAAAGATTATCATAGGACCGCTAGGAAGCTCTTCACGTATGATAGGATCTTATCTCAGATGTGACCAATACCGGATAACAATATTTATTATGATGGCCAGGGCACGTAGATGAAAGCTGATGATACGGTTGGGTTCATTATTTTATGGTCGCGAAGGGAGGTATACTATAGAACATAAAATAGAGTACAGCATGGGATAATAGAGTACAACAAATAAGTTATACTACATGGGGCAATAGAGTAATGCAAGGCAGAATAGAGTACAGCAATGGAGAATAGAGTATATCAAAGCAGAATGGAGTATAACAAGTGCTATATACTTCAAGGAAGAATGAAGTACTGCAAGAATGATTTACTACAAGGAAGACAAGAGTACTGCAATTGCGATACACTACAAGAAAGAATATAGTACTGCAATTACGATATAATACAAGAAAGAATAGAGTACAGAAAGGGAGATATGTTACAAGAAAGAATAGAGTACAGAAAGGGAGATATGTTACAAGAAAAAATAGAGTACGGAAAGGGAGATATGTTACAAGAAAGAATAGAGTACAGAAAGGGAGATATGTTACAAGAAAGAATAGAGTACAGAAAGGGAGATATAATACAAGAAAGGATAGAGTACAGAACAGGGAGATATAATACAAGAAAGAATAGAGTACAGAAAGGGAGATATACTACAAGAAAGAATAGAGTACAGAAAGGGAGTTATACTACAAGAAAGAATAGAGTACAGCAAGGGAGATATAATACAAGAAAGAATAGAGTACAGCAAGGGAGAATAGAGCACGGCAAGGGATACAATATAAAAAGTGAGGACAGAATACGACACGGGACAGTAGCCAATAACTTAAATTAGCTCGGCATCCAAGAGTACTCAAGCGCATGCATACAGAGCCACTCCATGAACCTGCTCATGAAGGTCCAGGCTGGCCTTATACGACCGGCCTGGCCCGACACACAGAGCACGGCCTCATACGACCGGCCTGGCCCGACACACAGAGCACGGTCTCATACGACTCCGGCCTGGCCCGACACACAGAGCACGGCCTCATACGACCGGCCTGGCCCGACACACAGAGCACAGTCTCATACGACTCCGGCGTGACACACAGAGCACAGTCTCATACGACTCCGGCCTGGCCCGACACACAGAGCACAGTCTCATACCACATGAGTGGCCTGACACACAGAGCACGGTCTCATACCACATGAGTGGCCTGACACACAGAGCACGGCCTCATACAACATGAGTGGCCTGACACACAGAGCACGGTCTCATACAACATGAGTGGCCTGACACACAGAGCACGGTCTCATACGACTCCGGCCTGACACACAGAGCACGGCCTCATACAACATGAGTGGCCTGACACACAGAGCACGGTCTCATTCGACATGAGTGGCCCGACACACAGAGCACGGCCTCATACGACTCCGGCCTGACACACAGAGCACGGTCTCATTCGACATGAGTGGTCTGACACACAGAGCACGGTCTCATTCGACATGAGTGGCCCGACACACAGAGCTCGGTCTCATACGACATGAGTGGCCTGACACACAGAGCACATTACAGGAGTCCAGCCGATGACATATGGGCACACTCAGGGGTGAATGGCAACTGGCGAGTTGATCCGTTGATGGTGATCGAGAAAGAATGGACAATGCATGGGCCAAATAACATCAACACCAGATGAGGTTCATGACGAACTGAAGACTTAAAGGACATTTGGACATCTGGTTTCTTGTCCAGGGTGAGGGAGATGGGGATGAAGTGGTGAGCCGCCAGACCTGATCATTTTGTCAAGGGCGCATACTCTTTGATAAACTGACCCAGTGACGAAGGATACTAGTTTAGTTTATTAAGTTTAGTCGATGGATCAACATCACGGCACATGGGTGTAACCCATAAGTGCTTCGTTCTCCTCCTAACTCAAACCTGAGTCTGGAGAAACTCAGCTCAGTGTACGAACTCCGTAGCACCGGCGAGGATTGTGAAATACTTTGGGTAGATATTTAACTCGAAATTTTGCCCGGGCAGCGCCGTTAGGCTACTTTTTTTCGATTTCCAACTGTCAAAGGATTTTTTACGTGCGCAGCAATACACACGGTCGTCCGATCTCACTACCCAGAGACCAGGGCAAATTTATTACTAGAAGTCTACGAGAAAAAATATCCCGGCATCACCGGGGCATGAATCCGGGACCTCCAGCACTCGAGGCGGACACCATACCATGAGGCAACAAAGCCTCCTACGAAGGATACCATATCGCTACATGTGGCCTCCTTTTTTAGACAGAGGAACGATATAATGCCATACTAGGATCAACATGTTATTTGTTTTGTTTCGCGGTATCTTCCGTACTTTTAATGCCCAGTGAACGTTAATTCACATGATAATACTTGTTCATTTGATTGTGCACCGTGTGTCGTCCAAACCTACGTTTTGTTTTGCACTGAATCAGTGAATCAACCCAAAAATGGTGCGTTCAGTCGATATACTTTGACCGGGGAGATCGGAGAACCTTTCGGCCTGTCTGGAGAGCGATGCTAACGATCCAGCCATATCACTAATCATTAGGGGAGAATAGAGAACGGGAGGGAGAACCACGAATTCTTGTTAGATCAAAGGATATAAACATTGTACCAAGTGGTTGTAGCGGAAAAAGCTTTGTCGGTTCATTTCAGCCGATGTATGGGTTCAGTGCGGTACAGTCTGTGGGACTGAGTACTTATTTAATTGTATTCTGTTGTAGCTAGCTATACGCGTATGTGTGTGTGTGTGTGGGGGGGGGGGGTGAGGAGAACGAGAAAGAGATATAATGAGTAAGTGAGAGAGAGAGTGTGTGTGTGTATGTGTGTGTGGGAGAGAAAGAGAAAGAGATATAGTAAGTGAGAGAGAGAGGAGAGAGAGAGAGAGAGAGAGAGAGTGAAAGAGAGTATGAAAGAGAGTATGGGTGAGAGATAGTCTGAGAGTGAATGAGTAAAAGAATGAGTGAGTGAGTGAGTGAGTGAGTGAGTGAGTGAGTAGTGTGTGAGTGAGTGACTGAGTGAGTGAGTTTGTAAATGAATGAGAGAGTGAGTGAGTAAGAGATTGCATGACAGAAAGGTTTACTAACACTGTGAGTGGATGAGTCAGGAAGTGCGTGTGAAAATTTAGTGAGAGAGAGTGAGAGACAGTGAGAGAGAGTGTGTTTGCGAGAGAGAGAGAGAGAGAGAGAGAGAGAGAGAGAGAGAGAGAAGGTGAGAGTTAGAGTGAGTGAGTTAGAAACAGGGGGGGGGGGGAGAATAAGTGAGTGAGAGAGAGTGAGAGATGATGAGATAGTGAGAAAGTGAGAGAGAGAGTGAGAGAGATAATGAGAGAGATAGTGAGAGAGATAGTGAGAGATAGTGAGAGAGATAGTGAGAGACAGTGAGAGAGTGTGAGAGAGATGATGAGATAGTGAGAGAGATAGAGAGAGAGAGTGAGAAAGATAGTGAGGGAGAGAGAGATAGAGAGATAGAGAGTGAGAACGATAATGATGGAGAGAGAGAGAGAGTGAGAAAGACAGAGAGAGAGTGAGAAAGATAGTGAGAGAGAGAGACAGACAGACAGACAGACAGACAGACAGACAGACAGACAGACAGGATTAGGTCTTAATGATTGTTGACTAATATATTCGTTGTTTCAATAACGGGAACCTATAACTGGCTTGTCAATTAGGTATGTCTGTATACCTATCTGTTTGTATATAGTTCCATCTCTCTGTTTGTTTTTCTGTCAGTGTGTCTGTCTATCTGTTTATCTTCATATCGTCGAAAGAGAATATAGAGGTTATATGCCACACAGACAGATATAAGGAACGATCGAAAGGTAGACAGACATATAGATACACAGTGACAAAGAGAGAGATTTAGAATGATACACAAATGAACACATACATACACACACGTACACACGCATGCACACATAAACACACACACACACATACACACATAAACACATACGTATACATTCACACATACAGACACATACATATACACACATACATACACACACATACACACACATACACAGACATACAGACATACACACACGTACAAACACCCACACACACATACATCTAAATCAAAATGTGCCCCAGTGCAGGTGACTGTTGTGGGTGTGTGATGTTATCAGGACAGGTCATGTCTTTAAGGCTTGAATGCACGATGCAATAAGTGGCCAATCTTCCCCTCACCGAGGTGGTGACCGGACCAGCCTTCCAAGCTTCACCCAACCGTGCTCAAGATATCAACAGAGCAGGTCCCCACCCATCAACTTCGCTAACGAGCCTGCTCTCTCTCTCTCTCTCTCTCTCTCTCTCTCCTCTCTCTCTATGTATATATATATAGATATATATATATATATATATATATATATATATATATATATATATATATATATATATATATATATTATATATGAGGGGAGCTTCAATGCAAACCTTAAATGTGGTTTGGTGTAAATATCTCTCTAAAATAGTAAGAAACAAATGAATCACATTTCGATGTAGTTACCAATGCACTCAACGCAAGTCCTCCAGCACCGACAGAGTGCTTGGATTCCTGTAGAATAAAATATTCTCTGGCAACCTTCTACTGGACCTTCATTCGCAGATGAGTTTTTATAGGTTTCACTCCCTCACTGATCAAAAAACGGTTAACAGAAAGCTGCTTCTCTTTGGTGCACGTCAAAAGTGGGACGGTCATTTTTACACTGTCATTATGACGTCACTGTGTTCGTCTGTACTGTGATGTTAAGTGCTTAACACCCTTGACATCCTTAACAACAATATTGTCAGGTGACTATACAATGGCATGGTCACTTTAATGTCTATGACACTTTTAAAGTGTTCATGTAAAGCCCTCCCCCCCCCCCCCTCCTCCTCCTCACACCCCCCATACATATATAGTAATACAGACATAATTTAAGTCATACTAATGAAAAGAATTGGCAGATATATGCTCAAACAGACAGATAGACAATCAGGCAGATGTACAAATAGACAGATTATTCGTAAATTGGATGAAAAGAGTTTCACAAAGACTTGGCGCCTCTTCGACTGCGTGAAGTACCCGGGTCGTGGCCAGCAGTAGTCAGTTATTTGTACGGAAGCAGAATGATTCTTTACTTCTTCCTGTTCCTTGGGGAGTGGGCCGGAGGCATAACCTGCCCGTACAAGGATGAAAGATTGGAGAGCCGGTAGTGTACGTCACAAGTCCATCAGCAAAATGTGAGCTGATACTTCAATGACAGTGCTAACATTTCACCATTGGACAATCCACTCTGACAGTGCTTTAATAACATTGAACAAATAGCCTTAGTCAGATATGACTAACTACCGTCTGACAGTAGAGGGTAGTACCTGCTTCTGTTAGCGCCGAACGTTGTGCGGTGCTCAACAAACCTGACACCCCACATTGTGCTAACGGCTTTGGGTGGAGGAGTGCAATTGGGAAGGTACAGACCTTACCCTAGAGCGAGGAAATGCAATCTAAAAGACTAAATGTCATGGCAGAGCATACCAAGCCCTAAGCCTTGGTCGGCAACTGGTCTAGGATGCAAACTTAGACAGGAGGACAGTTAGAATATTACGTCACTGATCCAACAGCTTATGTGGCTTATCTTGTTCTAGACGTATTGGTGTTACCTTTTCTCTGGAGTAAAATATACAGGCCGAGAGAGGGATCATGCAACAAGGGCAACACATGATCTCTATACTCAGCCCAGGCTTTGTGTTATTGAGTGGTATAACTCCATTTTACAAAATATCAAAATATCGTATGTCAAAACGGCAAGGTGCCAATCAGTCAGAACAAACAATATCACGTTTGGAAAGCTTAATACTTGGCCCATATCAAAAGCCACAATTGTGTAGCAAGAACTGCAATGGAAAGCTAAGCTCCTTTAAGACAAATCAAGGAACCAACACGACATCTGACACAGGACTGCAGTGACATCCAGGGCCAGAAACTGCATGACGTAGGGGCGCGTCAGATCGTCACGAATCACATTGATCGATAGAAAGACAAATCCCCACATTATGCCTCTTCTCTTAGTTCGCCATTTATTCCCCAATGGGAATAGGCCCTCACGCATCTTACTACAAGCCCTCCCATCTTTAGCTAACACATACAGCAATTCCCAGGTCTTCCCCAAATGATTAATTTCTGTCCCTACTTCTTTTCTCTACGTTTGTTTGGTTCTTCCATTTCTTTACCGTATGTTTCCAGACGAAGTGATTTATAGTTACAAGGGGGCTTCAATTGAATACCTTTAAAGCGTGATAGAAACTACAATAACAATGCCAGTGTCTTGTAACCTGTCAATATTGTTGTAAAGGATGTGTGGGTGTTCAGCACGTGACATCAAGGTGCAGACGAACACAGTGACTTCGTAAGGACAACTTAAAAATGGCAGTCCTACTTTTAACTTGCACCAAAGAGGAGCAGCATGTGTTATCCGTTTTGTTTAATCAGTGAAGGGATGAAACCTATAGAAATTCATTGGCAAATAAGGTTGAGTATGGTGATGCATGCCTGTCAGTCCAGCAAGTGTATGAGTGGAGTAGACAGTTTCAAAATGCCGTGTCCTCTGTGACAGACTGCTCACCACCGGGTGAAGCACATCTAGAAGTGATCGAAGAGTGGTTATACACGCGACCAAGAGCATTTCTTTTCTACAGGCATCCAAGCATTTTATCAGCGCTTGAGGTCTTCCATTGAACGCAATGATGAATACATCGAAAATTGATACATTTGTTCTTCATCCCCCCCCCCCCCAGAATGTATTTTTAAAAAAAAACAACAACAACGACAAAATATGGTTGTTATTTGAAGCTTCCTTGTATACTTCAAGTATTTATTTCACTCGTTATCTCAGGTTCTGTACGACATCACACTGATGTTGGGCAACAGGAGGTCTTCATCCGACATATAGGACATAGCTCTGGAGTTCACAGCCAACGAACACAAGCAAGCAAGCAACTCGTTATCCCCTGGGGGACATAGTCCTTTAATCAACCCCTTCGATTCTTTGCTGTCTCATGTAGCTCCACCCATTATTAAATTATTCATTTCTCTCTACTTCTCTTTTCCTCGATATTTTTCCGTCCACAATTTCTTTTGCCCCGTGGATTCCTCATAAAAGGCTTTTGTAGTTATAATCCCAGTATTTCTTCTTTCACCATTGTCAGGAATAAATGAGTGACTAAAGTTCACATCCTCATCGCGGTTGAAAGGGCAGACATGCCTTCGTGCAAGAAAAACGCTTTCGACAGCGTCCAGGAGAGAAAAGTCTCTTCTAAACTCACTCGCAGCTGAGACCACGTAGAGGTTAGACCGGCTCAGACTCGTAAGAGTCGAATGGCAAATTTAGATTGCCGCTTTTTATATATATTTTATGTATGAGTTTTATTACTATAATGAGAAATGTGATTGCGAATTGTGATTGATAACTGTAATAATGTGAAACGTTGACAATGAAATGTGATTGCGAATTGTGATTGATAACTGTGATTATGTGAAACGTTAACAAGAAGATAATAGACAAATTAATCGTATCGATGTTATGTTGCATTTGGAGCTCTTTGATATTTTGTGGCATCGATGGCAATGCATTTCTAATATAATATTGCGGCTTAGTCCACTCATACCAATACTCAGTCTGTCTAACAATAAGCCATACTCTACTGATGACAGCTTCAAGACACACAGTATAAACGCCATATATCGGGATATAACAACCATGTATCCTCAGCTGGAGAGTAGACCCTCAGCCTCCTCCGCCCATGCACTACTACCCTTGGCTATCGGAAGCAGCTCCGCTTATGTCATCTCTAATTATTCATTTCCATCTCTACTTCTCATTGAGTTTTTGGGTCTTCCTCAATTTCGTGTTCCCTGTGAATTCATTACACCGGCCTATCTAGCTAACATTAAGTACTGCTAAAGACCAGTTCAAAAAGACATTTGAATACCCATGTCAGGACCAGACATGAACCTATTTTGTCACGTCATGAGATGGGAGAACCTAGAGTCTCGTTCAAATGTAAAAACTCTATTGACATATGCAGTCGCCACAAATAATTCAACTTTAGCAACGTTTCGAGAACTCTCATCTTCAGTCTCGATGAATTCTGCATGCGCATGAATATATCACAAAAGATATGAGATAATATGTGATTTCATCCAAACATAGGAGCCTCATTAGAATTTTAAAAAAAACAACACAATTAACACGAATGCAATGGCGGCTTCCACTTTGGTGTGAAGTGAGTAGAGCTTTCTTTGTTTTGTGTAATAGATTTATTATCTGTTGGATTCTTACAGACTGGTGACGAAAATTAGAAAGTTTGCAAAATGTAATTATTGGTTTAAATGAATTGCTTGTTTAGTAAAGTATCTGTAATAACGCCTTGCGACTCACGGGGCATAGGACGTAGGACCAGTATTAGTTCAGACCAATCTGTACTCAATGGGAAATGTGATTACTATAAGACCTTACCTTTACTATAAGACCATTACTTTACTATAAGCCCATTACTTTACTATAAGACCTTTACTTTCCAAGACGATTCCTGGTACCAATGTCACGCTGGATCGACTTGGGAGTCAAGGACAATGAACAGACTTGCCGACAGGCATGCGTCTAGTCACTCCACAACAGCGGTTTCCTACCGTATCAACAAGTCGCGGTGGTCCCAACTCGTCACATGTCTAGTACTACCCACGCCCGACGCTGCTTGACTTCGGTAATCAGATGAGAACCAATCTGCTACATAAAGTACTGAACTAATGAGCCTGCCTTCATTGCACCGGGTGATACCCTATCTACTACATCAATGATAAAGTACTGAACTAATGAGCGTGAATTCATTGCACCGGGCGATACCCTTTCTGCTACATCAATGATAAAGTACTGAACTAATGAGCGTGACTTCATTGCAACGGGTGATACCCCATCTGGCTTGGTCTCTATCACCAGAGAGGCCAGCCACTTGCCGAGAGCATTGCACAAGGCACGAACTCCGTAGCTCCAGCGATTACACCTATATGCCTCTTAAACAACTGCAATCAAGCGACGCAGTCCTGGGAACGAACGCGATACCTTGGGAACGCGAGGCAGATGCCATAACCACTTCGCCACGAAGGACCTTCTGATGACGTGGAGGTAACATGTGCGCGCTAGATCATCCTCGAGCGGGTATTATACACGGGTATTCTAACAACCCGGCCATGCGATCCTCACTCTTAAAAACAACGTCTTAATAGTCGAGAGGATCTTCTTCATTGCACTGGGGTTTGTCCCATATGGCTCGGTCTGTGTTCGGAGGGCGACCCGCCGAAAGAGTCGCACAAAGCACGAAATCCGTAGCTCCAGCGACGATCCCCAGGAGTCACCGAGAAAAATGCATGCGTGAACCGAAAGACGTAGCCCATAATCGAATCCACAACCTTCGGAACGAGAGGCAGACGAGTTGACTACTTCGCCACGGAGCCCCATAAAAAATTCACGAAGGCGTTGAAATCATGTTACCCGAAGTCGAGTCTCGTATACTCAGAATTGTATGAAGGGGCTTCAAATAAAAACCTTTAAATGTGTTTTTGTCTCTTTTTGTGTGAGTGTGTGTGTATTTTGTGTGTGTGTGTGTGGTGTGTGTGTGTATGTGTGTGTGTGTGTGTGTGTATGTGTGTGTGTGTGTGTGTGTGTGTTGTTGTTGTTGTTGTTGTTGTTGTTTTGTAAATATATTCTGAAAAGTAAAGAACATACGTATCATTTCTCGATGTAATGTAGTCATCACTGCGTTCAATGCAAGTCCTCCAGCGCAAAGTGCTTGGATTCCTGTAGAAAATCATTCTCTTGGTCGTTTGTGTAACCACCCATGCACCACCTGCTGTATCTCTTCATGGGACCTAAAAATGTGGAAACTTCCTACTCCACTCATACACTAGCTGGAGTGACTTGCATCACCATACCTGACCTACATTTGTCGAAGAAATTCTATAGATTTCACCCCTTCACTGATCAAAACACAAATAACAGAATGCAGCTTCCCTTTGGTGCTTGTTAAAAGTTGAGCGGCCATCTTTAAATAGTCTTTATGACGCCATCGTATTCCTCTGCACCGTGATGTCACGCGATTAACACGCTTGACAATCTTAATAACAATCTTGACAGGTTACAAGACAATGGCGTGGTTATTGTAATTTTTATCACACATTTAAAATTTTCATTTGAATCCCCTTGTAATTACGCCATTGATCTGAAGAAATAGTTTTCCTGCGGGCAAGCTATCAATTTGACACCTCCAGGAAGTAGGCTGGTCGCAGGATAGTACTCACTGTAATGTGTTTCTGTGGGGGATTACTCTAATGGAATTATCGATCTGGTACCTGCAGTGGAAGATATAGTCTTGGCCATTGTTTGTAGACAAAGCATTGCACGTGAAAGATCAGTTGTAATGTATTGTCTTCGATGTGATCGGTAATGAAAGGTGGGCTTTGTTATTTCAATCCACTTCCATTTCACGCCTCAGTTGCATGTTATACCCCACGCAGATGCATTTATTTGTATTAGCAGGTATTTACATTTACAAGTCTACCTACATACCTGCCTACCTACCTACCCGACCGCTAGTAACCTAATCCTTCCATCCCACTCCCCCAATAAGCCACCCGCCCAACCGTCCACCAATCCATCCATCCGCCCGTCCGTCCGTTTTCCCGCCCGTCTGCCCGCAAGCCCACCCATCCATCCATCCGTCCGCCTGTCTGTCTGTCTGTCTGTTCTGTCTCTCTGTCTGTCTGTCTGTCTCTCTATCTCTGTCTGTCTCTCTCTCTCTCTCTCTCTCTCTCTATATATATATATATATATATATATATATATATATATATATATATATATATATATATATCTATATATATATATATATATCCACTCATCTATCAATCCATTCATCTATCCATCCAACTCTCCATTCATTCCTCCCTCTGTCCCTTTGTCAGTCCGCCCTTCCGTCTATCTGTCTGTCTGCCTGCCTGCAAGCCTACCTGTCTATACGTCTATGTATACTTGACCGGTGATAAATCACATGACAAATCACATGCCCACTTACAGGCCTAACACACGTCTCAACAACTAACCGCATGATCCCAGTTGTTCACATTATCCCAACAGGGCTTTGTGCCCACCTACATCCTGAATTCTGTCATTTACACGACCAAACCAACGCCCCAGTCAGGGCTTCACATCAAGCAAACGGAAGCTACTGCACTTGTAAGACCGCCTCTTGAATTTATGTCTCCAGACGACGCATCAATCAGACTTAACGGCTCGTTATTGAAAACCGCTCCTAGCAGTTTTGACATCGACTTTCTGATCAGTAATTCATATTAGTTAGCAGTTTCTTCGAAACTAAACAGATCTCAAACCTATCCGTCGCGTCGTAAAGAGGGCTTCGGGGTGCTCGCCTGGACTTCGTGAAGTGTTTCTGTCTCACTTTCTGAACTAACGACCTACCTCACGGCAGATCTTAATTATAGAAGAAATTGGTCCACATAATATGATTGGCGAGACGCCGGGTTCATATTTGGTGGATTGGAAATGTTGCCTTCAGGAAGTTCAAACAGGATCGTTAATAAAATTCTCCACAAGAGCCACTGCAGACAGATGAGGGGATTGGGCAATTAGTTGGAAATTACCGGCCGTCCCTTGGAAGTTCAACGTATGATTCTGGTTTGAGCGGATCTGGTGGGTTTCTTGGCATTGACTGCATGGGGTTTTGGTTCAAATACGACATTAATGTATGTGAATTGTATTATCTCTCTCTCGCTCTCTCTCTCTCGCTCTCTCTCTCGCTCTCTCTCTCTCTCTCTCTCTCTCTCTCTCTCTCTCTGTGTGTGTGTGTGTGTGTGTGTGTGTGTGATTTTGTCTGGTTGGTCGGGTGTTCAGTTTTCTGTAGTCAGTTGAATGCGGCTGCCAGCGGACGGGGGTGTAGATGGATTACGGAGAGAAAGACAGACAGACATGGACAGACGGACGGAGAGACAGATGGATGGAGGGACAGACAATCAAGCAAACATACAGATAGGCATAAGGACAGACAGACATACACATAGACAGACGGCCATCCATCTATCCATCCACCCATCCATCCATCCATCCATCTATCCATCCCCCCATCTATCCATCATGTGCCATGCCGATAAGCGTAGGCGGTCATGTTTTGCCATCTCACTCGATCACCAGAGTCGTGGATCAGCTCCGTGTTTCTGTCTCGAACATGTCACGTGGCCAAGCCATCCAGGTATTTACTTCTAGGTCTTCCTCTTGGTCTCTTCCCTTCGATCTTGCCAGTTGTCACCAAGACCTCCAATTCATTTCTTCTCATAACATGCCCAGAACATTTTGACTGTCTACATCTAATGTCTCTAATAAATTTACGATCTTCATTTATTTCCTGAAGGACTTGTAGACAGACATTCCTATACATATAATCGTAAACTATTTGAAACATTATTTGGGTAAAGAATATCATCTCACTCAGTACCCTGCGGTAGATTTTCTCAGAATGACACAAGTCTTCAAAATGCCGCTCTTACATATTTTTATTTTCTTTAAAAATGCCGCCGCCTTATGAAGCCCCCTCACTGTGTCGCCTGCTGTGGTCGCCTCTCTGTATCACAGCACAGCACGCCCTGTTCCCTCTTAATAATAATAGTAATAGTAATAATAATAATATTAATAATATTAATAATTATAAACACTAGTATAACAGCCAGTCCCCTGTTGGTTGAGCTGTATGTCTCTAATAACTAATAACAATTGCCACAATCATTAATATTGGTGACCCATGTAGTAATGCCTTGCGTACATTTCCCATGCTTTTATAACTCATATATTGGTAATGTTATTGTTATCTAAGATTAGAATGATGTATGAATGAAATAATGAGAGAGAGAGAGAGAGAGAGAGAGAGAGAGAGAGAGAGAGAGAGAGAGAGAGAGAGAGAGAGAGAGAGAGAGAGAGAGAGAGGGGGGGCAGAATATCAGGCAGGCCTGCGTGCTCAATTTTTAACCCTTTGAAAATAAAGTTTATTTGTTCGCTCCATCCTTGCCTCTCATTGGTCTCTCTCACTACAGCATAAAGAGACTAGCGCCATAAA
Source organism: Cepaea nemoralis (assembly GCA_014155875.1). Classification (NCBI taxonomy): domain Eukaryota; kingdom Metazoa; phylum Mollusca; class Gastropoda; order Stylommatophora; family Helicidae; genus Cepaea; species Cepaea nemoralis. The sequence continues at coordinate 406,031 of JACEFZ010006488.1, read as the reverse complement.
GAGACCAGTTGTCGTTGTGGCTGAAAGGGTAAGAGCATTCTATCTATGAAACTTACGGTGCGATGATGGCCGGTAAAAGGTTAAACCCCTATACCGGTCAAATGGATTTAAAAGTTGACTTTTCGTTCAGAAGGTAATGGCAAACTACTGAACGTAAAAAAATGCCCAAAAATCTAACATGGGGTTGAACGCAGCGTCCTGCAAAGAATAGACAATTTTAAACACATAAAATATACAAATGACAAGCCTGTGTTTGTGAGTATAGATCACGTGATCTGGTCGACCGGAACTATTTCTACCAAAAGTGACTGTTCCTCGTATAGTCTAATTTGGGAGAATCCGCCATGTTGTACGGACAAAAGCCAGCTTGTGTCCTTACACCAACAAACAAACAACCAAAAAACAATCTTATGCCCTCACAACAAGAACAAGAAAATCCATCTTATGTCCAGACAAATACCCACTTATGTCCTTACAAGGACCATCTTATTACCTTACAACAAACATCTTAAGTCCTTACAAAAACAAAAGCTATCTTATATCCTTACATGAACTATCATATGTCATTACAAAAGCAATTTTATTTCCTTACAAAAAACCAGCTTCTGCCCTTAAAAAAATCTTATGTCATTACAACAACAAAAACCATCTGATATCCTAAAGAAACTACCTTATGTCATGACAAACTCCATTTTATGTTCTTACGGAAACCATCTTAAGTCCTTATGCAAACCATCTTAAGTCCTTACAAAAACCAACTTTTTGGTGATGACCGAGATTTTTTTCACGTGGACTTCTAGTAATAAAATGTCCCCTGGTCTCTGGGTAGTGAGATCGGACGCCCTGTGTGTATTGTTGCGCACGTAAAATATCCCTTGGCAGTTGGAAATCGAAAAAGTGTTGCCTAACGGCGCTGCCCGGGCAAAATTTCAAGTTAAAAATCTACCCAAGGTATTTTCAGGATTCTCGCCGGTGCTACGGAGTTCGTGCACTGAGCTGAGTTTCTCCAGACTCAGGTTTGAGTTAGGAGGAAAACGGAGCATTTGTGGGTTGCACCCGTGTGCCGTGATGTTGATCCATCGACTAAACTAAACTAAACTAAACTAAAAACCACCTTTTGTCCTTTTAAAAAAATCGGATGTCCTGAAAAACCACCTGTCACAAGTCGCGCATATATCATCCCCGAATTGATCTAGGTCTATAATCAAGATGGACAAATATAATGAGAAATTACGGAAGAATAAAAACGGTATTCGCAGCATTTAAAAATCTTAATATAAGTGCACTCGGTGTTTGAAACTTTATTACGTATCACTGCGCAAGTAAGAAGGCCGACACTCAAAGAGATTACAGACAAGAATTTACAATGAGTCTGCTACGAGTGTCTATTCTCCATTTTAAAGCCATATGGGAACACGGCTGAGGTTCCACTATCCACGAAGGGTCAACAAAGCGTGAAATAGCATACAGGTTAGTGGAGACGATATTCAGCCTGGGACCTTCACGCAGATAACATGTGTGTCCAGCGAAGCGATCAAATGTGTGGAAGGGTTGGGCTGATAAAGACACGCCAGAAAACTACGAAGTAACAGAATCATACGTACTGCCGACCGTACAGACAGGAGAATTGGCCAACGCGTGAGATAATTCAGACTGAATGAAGTGTGAAAGGGACCAATGGCTGAATGGAGTCGTTCACCCAAGAAAGGTGTGAATGAAGGTACTCCTGGCCCAAGGAAACGACACGATGGGTGATTAGGGGAAATAAACGCAGAGTGAGATAGGGACAGGCGGCGAATAGATAAAAGTAATTAAGAGCCCTTATAATTAGACTGGGCTTTGAAAGTCTCAGATCAGATGTGCCTAGTCTTGGTTCAGGTAAATAGATAGCGACGTCTACATGTATACATTTCATAAATCTGATTCTTATGTTTTCTAAGATTTTCCCTGAATGTTATTCGAAGTAACTATCTACCAGTCTTTAGATTTACCGACTCTGGTTATTTCACTGAGAACTATCATTGGCTCATGTTATTTGACTGATAACTTTTATTTTTTTCATTTGGTGGATATATAGTGTCTTACTCGATTTGGCTCCTACCACGGCAGTGGCTAATGATAGATTCGGGTCAACCTTAATTTCGACTGTGCAATGGTTGTTACGTCTATAAGAACTAATAATTTCTCACGTGTTGTAGATAATTAAATTACTACATTTTTTTTTAACATTCGTACTACAAAGTAGGAATATGTTTATACGCAGAATGTTTGGTATGTGTTTGAATCATTGAATGCCATATAGTATTAACCCCACCAGGATGAATAGTTGTGTGCTAGTGTTATGAGCAGCGCACATAGACAGATTGTCTAGTGCCATATCAGCCTCTCTGGGTAACATGTTAATCCCATGGAGAATATTGTATGTTACTAACATGGTTGTGTTGAAGCAGATGTGGAGGGGTGTAGACATTGCCCAAATATATAGTTGGTATATGGTGTTCATAGCAAGTGTGTGGTGAACAAGAATTCATCGTAACTCACTGAGGCGGAACACAGAGACTGATCACCGGCACGTATGCTCGGTGATCAAACACTCGTGTAATAACACTACTGACCACTTGATCTGCTGAAACAACTTTTGACGCAGCGGTTTCAAGGAACCGGGTGTCTGAATGGATGACATGAACTTAGGACATTTTATTTCTCATGACGAAACCGGTAAAATTAAATCCCGGAGATGTGATTACAAATGTGTTTGATTACTGGAAAAGTTCTTCCCGACTCGACATTACGAGAGAGATCTAGAGGAGAGAGAAAGGTGAGAGTGAACGCAGTAAAGCTAGAAGACAGACACTGCCAGACATGCCATTGTGTGAGAGTATGAGTGTGTGTGGAGGTGGGGGGAGGGGGGGGGGGGTGAGTGATTGTATGTATTACCTAGGATTGTATTGGTGTAGAACTTAGACACTATATATTTTTTAATGACTTCATACCACAGATCCAGGCATTCTACACGAAGTTACGTTCAGGTTTTACTTATTTACCTACTATATGTGAATATTGTAACTTTGTTTCACAGAGACTATTATCATCATCCTGCAAATAATCAGTTTTTATTGTGATAGTAATAAAGAGTTGCACTTTGTTTAAACTCATATTTATCTGTCATTTTCTAAGTGTGCACACGTATGTGTGTGTATATGTGTGTGCCTCGGTGGAGGATTAACTACTGTCAAGGACAGGGGTATTGTCAGGAGGGAATAACCTCCCCTGCCTAGTAGTCCAATAGTTTACATACATCTTGGCATCTAACCTTCTCCTTCACACTCCTTGGGGGATACCACGAACAGTTAAATATGCATAGTAACGAGCGATTCTCACCTGTACTCTTGAGTATCCAGGGGCTTCATTTTTATTTCAGCCAAATAGATTTTGTCCCGAATTTCTCTCTGGGATATGAGGTATAAATGATCTTATCCGTCACCCAAAGAAACACCAGTGTGAGGAAAAGTGACTATTGACATATTGGGAAGCAAGTCTGGAAATCAAATTAGTCGTCTGATAAATTAGTTGCCTGTCCAGTGTAAAAAAAAAAAAAAAAATAGCCACTTCTGACAAATGGGGGTTGCTCGCCTGTAATACTACTTAGCTTGGCCGCAGCGCCCTAAGATTTCTGACACCATCTTATGTCCTTTAAACAACAGCAACAACAACAAATCTTATATCCTTACAAAGAAAAATATCATATTTTTTTCCGCACAAAAACCATCTTATGTTCCCACAAATACCATTTTATATCCCCCAACACAAAATTTTTATTTCCTTACCAAAACCATATTCCTGGTAACAAGAGAGGCGAATTGCAGAAGATGGAGTCAAATCAATACCACGAATAAGAACACGAAAAAATAAACGGACAATCACATCAAGACACTTGAATAAACGGACAATCACATCAAGACACTTGAATAAAGTCGCTTGGTGTTCATGGGATCAAATCCGCAATATGGCACTGCTTCTAAGTAGTCTTCTTCTTTCATAATGTATAGCCCATTGGGACACTTGACCTCCTCAAGTAACTTGCTCGGGACGCAGAGGTGTTTCCAAGACACCAGGGCCGGGTTATATACTGGCCAAGTTCTATTGACGCGTCCTCGTCGAGCGCCCTGGGCAACAGGTCCCTTCGGAGTCCTGGCTAAAGTCAGTAGGATCGCCGATTCCTCCGAAGTCGGAGAGTGTCTGCCTGTACGGTGAGGAACCACCAGTCTGCACACCAATAAGCCAGACATGGGACAACGGATACTCACGCAAACCTCAGGTCCTGTATGACATCACACTGATGTTGGACAACAGGATGCCTTCATCCAACATACAGAACTTCGCGTTGGAGCTCAAGCCAACAAACACAAGCAAGGAAGCAAGTAACTTGCTCCAATCTCTCCTATCATTATCTGTTCTCCAGACCTCCGCCCATGTCCTCCCCATTTTGTTCATTTCCGACTCTTCTTCTCTTACCCCGTGTCCTCCTCTAGTTCCTTTGTCTTGTCAATTCCAGATAAATTCCTTTCTAGTTATGTTATTCTCGAGGTCAGCACGGACGAATGGATAAGAACGATCGCCCGTAACCTTCCAGTGCGCTGATGCTGAGGTAGCGGGTTCAGCCCCTACACCGGTCAGATCGACTAAACAGTTGACTTCTCGTCATTGACTTGGGGATGTAAATTACAAGTATCTCTGAAGTCGGAGTAGGTTCGCCTGATGACGAGGAACACTGGTAACACGGAAATGTAATCCACAGGCAAAAATCAGCCCAGTGGACTAGAAGTAGTAGCTTGTGTATGAACTACACTTGTTCAAAGCCAGCAAATAATAAAAACAATATATTATTCTGATGTTTGTTTGTCCCGGTGATTGTCCCATCCAGCACAAGCATCTATTTGTCACCTCTTGATGTTTGTTTGTCCCGGTGATTGTCCCATCCAGCACAAGCATCTATTTGTCACCTCTTGATGTTTGTTTGTCCCGGTGATTGTCCCATCCAGCACAAGCATCTATTTGTCACCTCTTGATGTTTGTTTGTCCCGGTGATTGTCCCATCCAGCACAAGCATCTATTTGTCACCTCTTGATGTTTGTTTGTCCCGGTGATTGTCCCATCCAGCACAAGCATCTATTTGTCACCTCTTGTCCCGGTGATTGTCCCATCCAGCACAAGCATCTATTTGTCACCTCTTGTCCCGGTGATTGTCCCATCCAGCACAAGCATCTATTTGTCACCTCTTGATTTGGTTTTCAACTCTAGCGTAGTACACAAACGCTACCTCTATAAACACTGGACTGAATTTCGCATGTGGATTAGTTTTCCCTATTACCAGTGTCCCTCGCTATCAGGCGAACCCACTCCGACTTCAGTAATTTGCGTCCCCAAGTCAAGGACGAGAAGTTAACAACTTAGTCCAAATGACCGGTGTTGAGATTAAATTCCCTACCTCAGTATCATCACACCGGATGTTTCAGAACAAACGGACTTATCCATTCGGCCACGCTGAACCCCCACACTCTTGATTGATGGATATATCTCTAACTCTCTCCGCGCGCTTCCCACTATCGATTTTGTCATATCATTTTAATCCTTCCATTTGGCACAGGCGTCAATTAATGGATGTTTATGGTTTATTTACGATCGTTTTCTTCTTTCTTCGTCTTTCTGATCCATCCGTTAATAATGGGTTAACGTTAGAAATGACAGTTCCAAGTTTGGTGCCAAGCTGAACTGATTAAATGCCAAGGGATGGTAAACCGTCTTATTCAAACTTCCTGTAACTGCCATGAGCTTAAAAGTCATACTATAGTTAAATAGTTAAAATACGAATACAGTTTTCCTTAATCAATCTGCTTCAATGTGATATATATATATATATATATATATATATATATATATATATATATATATATATATATATATATATATATATATATATATATATATATATATATATATATATATATATAATTATGCGTAAGATGGTCCATGATGGTGAAAATTACCATGTGCTCACATGCATCCACTGTGGACGAACATTTACAGCGCGAATTGGCCTTATCAGTCACATTCGCTATCGCCATGGGTTGTAGTTATTATGCCTTTGTGAAGCACAATGTAACAAACTATTGTCTGTCAAGACGGCAAGGTGCCAATAAATGATGATGATGATGATGATGATATATATATATATATATATATATATATATATATATATATATATATATATATATATATATATATATATATATATATATATATATATATACTTTCAATTTTCCGCCATCCAGTTGTGTTTAGTCAGAACCTGCTTTTTTGTTTCGTACTGAATCTGTTAATTCTTTTTACTTCCGAAATTTTTCTCATGCTCGTAATAAGATCCTGTTCTGTGGCGATGGGGTTACAGACGCAATTCGCAATCCCGCATACCGCGTTCCAAAACAGCTGCGGACAATTTGGAAGCATACAGCCTTGCGTTGGTTTTCATTCAATGGCATGCGTTCTGGTTGTTCAGAAAGCAATAGCAAATTTCTAAATATAAACTCGCCAAGAAATCACAAACAGCAAAAATGCTGGAGTTGACTGCCACGTTCTGTTACGGATATGCAACTAACTTAACATTAATAAAGGTTTCCCGACACACCACTCTTATAAAATCCATACTGGAGGGTAAAGTTGAAGGCGAGCGAGCAACAGGTAAACAACGACACAAGTGGGAAGATAACATCAAGAGATGGCCAAACAGGCGAGAGACAGAACGAACGAACGAACACACTTTATAATCAAAGGGTTATAAATTGGGCACACAGGCCCATTTTGCATTCAGTCCTTCCAATCACTCATCTTTCGGTTATCAATTGTGCTAGTTACATTCACATAGGAAAACAACATTGTCAAATGGATTTTGCAAACATAAAAAATGCATATTATTATGTTATAAATGACTATTCCAAGTTTGGTGTTCAGTTTAATTCTCTAGACTTCCACAAGTTTGCTCATGCGATCAATAAATAATTATGTCTTTTATATTCTTCTTTTGGTATCTTCATATTTTCCTCCATTTTTGTCTTCGCTGCTACCAAGACAGGTGTATGTTGTTGTTGTTGTTGTTGCTGCTGCTGCTGCTGTTGTTGTTGTTGCACTGGCTAGCTTTGAACTCAACTAATAAATTCACGCTATTTCTGTAGCACTGTACGGAAGTTTGCTTGTGTATTAGCATTTCCCAGTTACCAGTCTCTTATAAAAGTCTCTTAAAAGTCGACAGGGTCGACTTCATTGCACCGGGTTTTTATCACATATGGCTCAGGCTCTTTTCGTAGCTCCAGCGACAACCCTCGAAAAAAATGCACCCATGAACCAATGGACCCGGTCCGGAATCGAACCTACAACTTTCAGTGCCTGAGTCAGTCGGCTTGACCACTTCGCCACCTAGACTCCCTTCCCTATTATTCCTATATAATTCACTATTACCAGTGTCCCTCACCATCTGGCGAACCCACTCCGACTTCAGAGGCACTTGTAATTTACGTCCCTTTGAAAATAAAGTTCTCGTGTTTGTTAATGTGTTCGTCCCCAAGTCAAGGACGAGAAGTCAACATGTTAGTCCAACTGACCGGTGTAGGGGTTGAAACCCTGACCAGGACATCAGCACACCGGATGTTTAAGAACGAGATATCTTATCCATTCGGCGATGCAGACTCTTAGACAGGTGTATGATTTCGTTTAATGAAGAGAGGTTTCACCATGAGAAGTCCTTGTTATCATTTTCTTGATTTATTCTCGTGATCTTTGTCTATTCGCAGTGAACTTTAAAGTCTAATTTTTAGTTAGTCGAGGTTCCAACTTCACGGCAAAGGGTCGTCCCCATTATGCTCCGTTCCTGTGCTAGTGACTATCACACAAAATGCTCCTCACTGTCCAATGTGAAAAGTGGAATAGACAGGATTCTCGGCAATCCAACAGCCCTCACAGGTACACTGTGCATAATGCCGCCGCCAGAATGCCAACACAAAAGTCTTCCACGAAAACCACAGTTCATCGTCGATGGAATCGGCAGTCACCAGAAATACTTCATTGTCCCGGGTTTTCTCACATGGCTCTGTCTCTATCCGCAGGGCAACCCGCCGAAAGCGTCGCATTAAGCACGAACTCTGTAGCTACAGAGCCGATTCCCAGGAGTCTCCTGAAAAAATGCACTCGTGAACCGAAAAGGCAAATCAGTCAATTCAGCAACAGCCGATAGCCATTGTTCCGAACATGCAGGTCACTGTACAAACAAAAGCGGACATGTAAAAGCATTCCACGCGAATATCATAGCTCACTGCATTCCACGCGAATATCACAGCTCACTGAGTCGCGCTACGCACTCACTCAGTAGCAGGGCGACGGAACAATATACTACCAATCCAAAATAAGGACAATGCGAAATGTAAACCGCAGTCACAAAGATAAATACTCCAGAGGCAGTAGCGGTTCAATGCCTAACCGCCATGCTGGGGACCGGAAGTCTAATTGTTGTACCTTTCCATTGTGCGTGTTTAATTTATTCTGAATCTGATTTTGGGTGTGAATCAAACATCTGAGGCGAAGTGGTAAGCCGGCTTATGTCTTCGGAGACCTCCGGGGAGTCGTCGGTGGGCTACGGAGTTCATTCTCTGTGCGACTAAAAGACCGAGCCATATAGCGTATAAACCAGTGCAGTGAAGTCGAGCTTACGTCATTAAACCTTGTTGAACTCTCGTATCTATGTGTTGATATGCTTTGCGACGTGTGCGTGTGTTTACCATATATGGGCAATGCAAACAGCCAAACAGACAGCCAGACAGCCGTCAGACAGCAAGTCAGACAGCATAGGTCCACGAAGGCAGTCAGTCGTGCATGCTCATTCATGCATGCATATGTGGCATATGTTGGAATACGAAGTTGCATAGATTCGTGGCGATGTTTTGCAGCGTGTGAGCGTGCATACTGCTTGGAAACAGAGATCCTGTAGATAATGTGACGAGATTTGACCAGATTCTGCCGCCATAATTCCCGCATAGATATATCCATAATAAAATTATAACATGTTGAAGTTGCCGAGACAAGAAGTTAATTGCATATCCTTTAGAGCAGTGGTTCTCAACCATTTTTGGCCCGTGCCCCCCTTCACCATATTTTCAGAACGTCATCCACCCCCCTTTCGTATTTCCTACCTACAAATTTGGCCCGTGCCCCCCCCCCTTTTTTTTAACCATATTTTCAGAACATCATTCCCCCCTTTCGTATTTTCTACCTAAAAATCCCGCCCCCGCCCCTACACAGTATACGTAATAATGGAAGCTAAATTGAATAGCACATACTAAAACAAGTCCACATAAAACATAATTTGTGAGTCCACTTACTTTATAAATTCAATTTTAGAAGGGTGAGACGTACAGAGAACCGTACAGTATGAAGGGGAAAACATTATCGAGTAATCGGCTCTTGTATTAACGCAATCTTGAAATAATCTTAATCCCCCCCCCCCCCTGGAAACCCTAAATTTTCCCCCTAGGGGGGGGGGGGAATTTCCCCACCTGTTGAGAACCATTGCTTTAGAGTAAGTCGCAGTCAGTCCCATCATGTTAATTCAACTGTTTGTGATTGTTTTTGCAAGCGTACCTTCTGTAGTTTGCCATTGTTTGATGAACAACCGACACTTATACCACTGTATCAAAATACAACGCAAGGGGTTCAGCTGCCAATTCGCCCGCAGTTGAGTTTGGAACGCGGTATGCGGGATTACGAATTGCGTTCGCCATAAAGCCGCCTGAAGTTGCGAGGTCAACATTATAGGGCCCGTTCTCGAGCCCTGGGTCGTGTTGGGTATACGTTGCTAATCCCATGTGTATACAGGCCGCTCGGCGCTTGGTCATAGTCACTCCAACTGCCTTTGCTTAAGGTTAGAACATTTCCTGAAACCCAGTTTTAGAATGGGTCGACCTGGGGAGCCCACGTCAATTTATTTTTACAAATACGCTTTTAGATGGGATTCGAACTTATTACCACCGAGTCTTGGAACAATGGTACACACTACTGCGCCACCACGGCTTCTTGTTGACAAACGACAATGACTTAACTTTTCTCATTACGAGTACCTCATCAGATTATCACAACAGGATATGTGACACCTCATCAGATTATCACAACAGGATATGTGACGAAGGGGTAATGAATGCAGTTCGTAATCCCATATAAAAATAAAAAGTTAGTTGCATATTCTTCTACAAACGTCGCAGTCAACCACCGCATGTTTTGGCTGTTCGTGATTCCTGAGTAAGTTTATGTTCAATAGTTTGCCATTTCTGTCTGAACGACCGGCACCTATACCATTTCATAAAAAACCAACACAGCTGTGTTTCGAACGTGGTATGCGGGAATACGTACTGTGTCTGTAACTCCCTCGCCACGGAACATGTGTAATTCTATATACCACATTGAAAACATACCTGCGGGTGATTTGGAAGCTGACCACCTAGCTCTGGTTTTCATACAATGATATGAGTGCAGGTCGTTCAGAAAGCAATGGAAAACAACTCAACGTAAACTTGGCAAGAAATCACAGACAAAAAAATGCTGGGCTGACTGTGACGGATATGCAACTGTAAAAGAAATGCAACTAACATGAGATAATATAATAACATTTACAACGAGACTACAAGACAATTCATCTCGACGTGGCAAATGATCAAATCATCATCATTATCATGTGCCCTGCCAGCTGGCGTAGGCGTTCATGTGTCTCCACAGATCCTGGTCTTTATTCTTCTGGACCGCCTCTGTTGATATTATTCCTGCATGCCATCGTCTCAAATAGATGGGAAATGACACGACTTTACTGTAAGTTAAATCATGTCATCTTTAGTTGCATGTCCTTCTTTACAAGGCGTCGCAATCAACCACGGTATTTATAGCCTGTTTATCATGTTTAGTCGACTCTGTGGAGAAGGGATTACGGGGGCAGTTCATAATCTCGCATATCGCGATCGAAACAATCCTGGGGGAGATTTGACAGCAGACCGCCTTGCGTTGGTTTTATAAAAATGGTATGAGTGCCGGGAGTTCAGAAAGCAATGACAAACTACTGAACGTAAACTTGCCCAGGAATGACAGACAGCCAAAATATGCTGGACGTAACATTACGATAGAGACAAACAGTGGAGTATCTATGGTGAAAGTAGAATATTGGACGTAACATTACGATAGAGACAAACAGTGGAGTATAATGGTGAAAGTAGAACATTGGACGTAACTTTACCAAACAGACAAATAGTGGAGTATAATGGTGAAAGTAGAATATTGGACTTAACATTCCGAAAGAGACTTACAGTGGAATATCTATGATGACAATAGAACAGTTCATATTACATTACGACAGATACAAACAGTGGTGTATCTATGGTGAAAGTAGCACATTGGACGTAAAATTACGACACAGACAAACAGTGGAGTGATGGTGGGAGAGCGAGAATGTAAAATCACCTTTCAGAACATCTCTGATGAAAAAAGAACATTGGATGTAACAATACGAAAGAAACAAACAGTGGAGCGGTGATGGGAAAGGATGAATATACAATGATTTCATGCAGTCTACTAGGAGTCTTATTCGAACAGAAAGCAATGGCAAACTACTGAATGTAACCCATTGTTTAGTAAGTGACAAACAGCGAACAAATGTTGGGGTTGGTTGCGGCGTCATGTAAACAACTAACATTTTTGTCTATTTAAAAAAAAACATCGCTGTGGTTTAGAGGATAATGAGACGCGCAGATTGATAATTCCCCTCATAAATAATCTGAGGGCGAATTAGAAGCAGATCACTTTGCGTTGATTTCGATGGGATGAGGCGGCAGCAGTACGGAATAAATGGTAAACTACTAAATATAAAATTGTCTTATTATAGTCCATGTCGTGTAATGTTGGTGATGACGTCAGCCCACAGTCTTCTGTCTCTTACTCTGACAATTATTTCCAATACTGATGTTCTACCATGATCTCAAACTGTCCAACATCTTCTCTCTTGATCTTCCTCCAGGCCATGATCTCAAACTGTCCAACATCTTCTCTCTTGATCTTCCTCCAGGTCCTCATGTCAAACTGAACAACATCTTCTCTCTTGATCTTCCCTTGCCTCTTTCACCCGTGTAAATCACAATTATAAAGTTCCAATAAATGCTGAGGTTGACTGCAGCAACCTGTAAATGAGATGCAACTCACTTTATATATCGAGAACAGGCCGCACATGCAAACAGGAAATAATGTGTTTGGTTGGACGGAAATAAAACGGGTTAGGGATATTCTAGAACAGCTAATGTCCTATGGGTGTTGAATATTGGACAGCAAATTGTCCTGGAGCAGTTTCCTGGTAGGGAGCTGTGATGCGATAGAGTCAGACATTATGAATCCTGGGTCTCGAGGGTGAAGTGGTTAGGTCGACTGCCTGCCCTGGTGTTCCTGTTTGAGTAAGGGAAGGAGTGGATGTATGTGCCATGCTGCATGTAAGAATAATGATATATGGGTGTGGAGAGAGAGAGAGATAGATAGATAGATAGATAGATAGAGAGAGAGAGAGAGAGAGAGAGAGAGAGAGAGAGAGAGAGAGAGAGAGAGAGAGAGAGAGAACGAAAGAACAAACTATTTTCAAAGGGTAACAAATTGGGCACGCAGGCCCGTCTTACATTCGGCCCTTCCAATCACTCATCTTTCGTTCATCAATAGTGTATGGTACATTCACAAAGGAAAAAAACATTGTCAAATGAATGTTGTAAACATAAACACTGCATATTACCATGTTATGAGACACATCCCCCACACACATCCCCTACTCACCCATACACATTCACACCCAGGCACACATACATTCCCCCACCCATCCACCCATCCCCCAACCCACAAATATCCACCCACACACAGACATGCCCCATCCACCAACACACAACCCAGGCACACATACATGCACCAACCCACTCAACCCACCCACGCACATGCCCCACCTACATACATCCCTCCACCCATCCCATAACCCACACACTCACCCACCCACACACCCCCAAACAACCAGTCAAGCACACATCCCCCAACAACACACACACACACACACCCACATCTCCCTGCCACCCCACGTATCTCACACCTACCCACACACACCTGCCGCACCCACACACACATCCCCACTTACACACATCCCCCACCCACACAATCTCCCCCACTCTCTCACACATCCCGCACCCACCCACACACACATCCCCAACCCAACCACTAACCTACACACACTCATCCACCCGCACATCCTTCATCCACCCCCACCTACACATCCCTTTACCACACATCACTCCACTCCACACACCTCACCCATAGACACATATCCTCACTCACACATACATCTCCTCACAGATACACATATCCCCCACCCAGACACACATCTCCACATCCACCAACACGTCCCCCATCCACCCACATACACCTCCCACCCACACATACCCTACTACCCACCCACACCCTATCCATACACAAATCCCCTACCCACACACACACACACCAACACACACATCCCCCACAACACCTACACACACACCCACACACCCACCCACACATCCACACACACATCCAACTACCCACCAACACCAACACACCCCTCACACCCAAGACATACCCCAACCCACACATCCCCACTCACACAGACATCCGCACCAGGCCGCACATATTCCCATAACCCTCGCATCCCCTCACGCACACAACACACCCCTCACCCACACATCTCCTCACGCACCCACACATCCCCCACCTGCACACGTATCCCCCACTCACATACAAACATCTCTCCACCCACACACATCCCCCACCACAACACCTATCCTTCAACCCAAACACACATCTTACCACACCCCCACACAAAATCCCATAACACACATATATCCCCCACACACACCTCACACACACACATCCCCACACACCCACGCTCACACATACTTCCCCCACCCGCACACGCACGCCCACCCACATACACACATCCCCCTGCCCACACCCCACACATACCTCTACACACACATCCCCACACACACACCCACACACACACATCCTCACATCTAGACACATAATCTCACATAATCACTTAAACTAATATAAACAAATTTCCACACTTTACACACCCATACACAGACGACTGTCGTGAGCATCACCACAAGAAAATTCACAATTGGGGAAAAACTGTAAAGCATGGAAAAACTTGAAAAAATGTGAAAATGACAAAAATATGTTGTACATTGTGTAACGTAAAAAATAGTGATGCAATTCAATAAGATAATTCCTGGAATTGACATAAACATGATGAAATAAGTCGTGCATATATTACGTGTTAAATTTAGGGGACAGTAAATATGCTAATATGGAAGTTGAGAATACAGAAACAATATGGATTAGCATGTCACATGACATGCGTGCGCTCAACTAACTCTCTCTCTCTCTCTCTCTCTCTCTCTCTCTCTCTCTCTCTCTCTCTCTCTCACTCACACACACACACACACACTTACTCACACATACACACACATATACTCACATACTCACATACCTACAAATACACACCCGTAAACACCTACACACATAAAAACTCATACACACATATATACACACACACATATACACACGCACATACACACATATATACGGACACATATACACATGCACATACACACATACAGGCATGTACACACATAAATATACGTGCTCGCATACACGCACCTACACACACGAGCACACACACACACAAGCAGACACAAAAGCGCCACTCATATCAACACAAGCACACACACAAGCACACATATACACACACGTACACCCACATACACCCATGTACACACACACGCATATATAAACACACACATACACGCGCCTACACAAATACACATCTAGACACGTACACGCTGGTTAATATGCTCACTAAATCTTATATGAACAAACTCCCACACTTTACTCTGAGTATATGTGTATGCGAGGGAGTGGGTATGTATGTGGCTATTGAGTGGGTATATAACTGTGAGAGTTTGAGAGAGAGAGAGAGAGAGAGAGAGAGAGAGAGAGAGAGAGAGAGAGAGAGAGAGAGAGAGAGAGAGAGAGAGAGATTGGGAAAGAGAGAGTAGCTATGTATGTGTCAGTAAACTTTTGTTAGTGAGTCTGTGATTGTGATCGGGGCTGACTGGTCTCGAGGTACGATGTCCGCCACGAGTGCTGGAGGTCCCTTGTTCAAGCCCAGTCGATGGCCGGGATTTTTTTCACGTGGACTTCTTGTAACAAAATTCCCTCTCTAGTCTCTGGGTAGTGAGATCGGACGCCCGTGTGTATTGTTTCGCACGTAAACCATCCCTTGGCAGTTGGAAATCGAAAAAGGGTAGCCTTACGGCGCTGCCGGAGAAAGATTTCGAGTTAAAAATCTACCCAATGTATTTTCAGTATCCTCGCCGGTGCTACGGAGTTCGTGCACTGGGGTGAGAATCTCCGGGCTCAGGCTTGAGTTAGGAGTAGAACGGAACACTTATCCGTGTGCCGTGATAATGATCCGTCGACTAAACTAAAACAAAATTAAACCAATTTGAGTAAGTTGTGTTCCTTGCTGCATGTAGGAATGAGGATATTTGGGCTTGAAGAGAGAGAGAGAGAGAGAGAGAGAGAGAGAGAGAGAGAGAGAGAGAGAGAGAGAGAGAGAGAGAGAGAGAGAGAGAGAGAGAGAGAGAGAGAGAGAGAGGGGGGGGAGGGAGATTGAGAAAAAGAGAGAATTTATGTATGTTTCAGTAAACTTTTGTTAGTGAGTTTGTGATTATGAGTATATGTGTATGCGAGGGAGTGTGTATTTATGTGGTTATTGAGTGGGTGCATAACTGTGAGAGTTTGAGTTAAAGATGTAAGTATGTATGCAGGTATTATGTATGTGTTTATGCACGTGCTGCCTGTACATGTCTGGCTGCCTGTTTGTCTCATAACATGGTAATATGCATTGTTTATGTACACAACTTTTATTTGACAATGTTGTTTTCCTGTTTGAATGTAACATGCAAATAACATGATGTAAGAAAGATGAGTGAATGGAAGGGCCGAATGTAAGACCGGCTTGCGTGCCTAATTTGTGACCCTTTGAAAAAAAATTTGGCTCGTTCGTTCATTCCGAAGGTTGTGAGTTCGTTTCCGGGCTCCGCCATTCGTTTCACGAGTGTAATTTTCTCAGAGACCCATAGGGGGTTGTCGCTGGAACTACAGATTTCGTACTTTGTGTGACGCTTTCATTAGGCTGCCCTGTGGAAAGAGACCGAGCCACAAGGGATAAAATCTGGCACAATGAAGTCGGACCTCTCTCTTTTCCGTCCTCTAATTAGAAAGGCTTTAATGCACAGAGAACTAGTTCTCCCCAGTCTTCCCCTCACTTGGCAGGCCGTGAGATCATCTGCCTAGCTCCCTATCAACTCAGCGAACACACCCGCCGGTTAAGAGTTAGCTCTTGAAATATTCTAGGAAACTACACATGAGGTGGGGTGGCTGGTTAGCTTTCTTGTCGCCTTTTCTTCCCGGACAATTCCCAGGAAATTCCCGGACAATTCCCAGGAAATTCCCAGACAATGTTGTGAATTAACTATTACTCGCATTAATTAGACTGGGTCCATCATGCGGACCCACTGATGAAAACAAAAATCCTCACTCCATTATGTATTGAACTCAGGTAACTTTCTTTAGAGGAAGCCGCTCAAACTACTTTGCCTCCAAGGCATACATTAGAACATACGTATACATTTCAAGACTACACAATGTAAGAATGACTCACAAGAATCATAGGTGGTCTGTACAGTTTACATATGAGTGAACAAAGATGAAGAGAAGAATGATTTATGTGTGCTGACCCCTTGGATTACAAACAATTAGGTATATTTAGCTCCTGCAAAAAGAAGAGACATACTAAACACAGATACAATGTACATACCTTACAGTGGAATACATACAGGTGAAAACAGAGTGGAAATTATCCACACACACACACACAAAGAAAGAAATAATCAACACATATATAATAATAAAGTTATAAAAATAATCAAAAAATTATAAGCATTATAGGACAAAGTATACAACCGACGGTTCGATTCTAATAATCATTTTTCAAGGACAGGACAACACAAACAGATAAAAAACACACACACAAAACGATAAAATAAACACATCTCCTCTGTTGTCAAGAAGGCACTTGGAAAAGAGCTTATGGAGCATTATGTTGCTCCCACGTTGAAGCATGCCGAGGTAATTCAGTGGCTAACAGATTTTCTTGCCGACTCGATGTTCATGTGTTTGAATGTCCCACGAGGTTTTATGAATGCAGTCAGCGTGTTATTTAACACACCGACCTTTGATTGTCGCAAACCGAGGTGGTTAGTCACTCGCCTGTCGTCCGAGTTTGTCAGGGGTTCGATTCGCGTGCGGTGTATGTAAATTTAAAAAAAAAAAAACGTTGACCAAGGCTTCCAGATCGAAACATCCTAAAATGTGTGCCAGGAAATGTCAGGAGGAGTAAAGTCGTCCGATGTGGAGCTGACCAAATCAGCCACGAGTTCCGATTGGTTTATGAAAACATAGATCTAACACCATTTACCCAGTGGGTCGGGGGGGGGGGGTGTACAAGGGACGTTACTGTCACTTACTTCAGCCATCCAGTGCCGATCTTCATCATGCGTTATGCCGATGGCCCGTCATGTTTCGCCATCTTGCATTATCACCACGGGCAGAGAAGTAAATACCTGGATGGCTTGGCCACGTTGTATGGTCGAGACAAGAACACTAAACTGATCCACGACTCTGGTGATCGAGTGGGATGGCGAAACATGACCGCCCACGCTTACCGGCATGGCACATAATGATGATGATTATCACGAAAGTCGTGGATCTGCTCCTTGTTCTTGTCTCGACTAAGCCACGTGGCCAAACGATTCAGATATTTACTTCACTGTCGTCCTCCTTGTTCTTTTTCCACTAAATCTTGCCAGTTGTCACTAAGTTCTCTAATGTATTTCTTCTTGTAATGTGTCCAACAAATGTTGACTGTGTACGAGCGCCTATGACATGTTACAAATATTGGGCTAATACCAAGGACTCTACTTCCATATGAAGAAATAGTAACAATGGTTATATCTAAGAAAAAGGTGGCTCCAAAATGTGAAATGACAGTAGAAGGGACCATGTTTAAACAAGTGGATAATTTTAAATAAAAAGGTTATTTGTATATCCTTTACATAACTTCGCAGTCAACCCCATCATTTTGGGCTATTTGTTATTTCTTAGTAATTTTGCGTTCGGTAGTGTGCTAAAGCTTTCTGAACGACCGGCACTCATACCATTGAATGAAAACCAGCGCAAGGAAGTCTACTTCCAAATCGCCCGCAGCTGTGTTTCGATCGCGGTACGTGGGATTACGAATTGCATTCGTAAACCATTCACCACATCTTCGGCTAATGTTAAATACCTAGGTTCAGTTATAACACCAGGTGGAAGATGCACAACAGAGATTAAGAACAGAATAGAGCAAGCAAAAGCAAGGGGGAAAAAGCTTTAAAGGCAAGAAGAAAAGTGCTACTACATGTTACATAGAACCTGTTTTGCTGTATGGCAGTGAATCTTGGAATGTAAATGAACAAATTAGGAAGAACTTGGAAGCAACGGAGATGTGGTTCCTAAAGGCGAATTTTGAGAATCCCTTTGACTGCCAGAGTAACTAACAACGACTGCCTGAAAGAGGATAATGAAACTAGAACATTATATACAACAATAAGAAAGAGACAAACATCTTTATTTGGTCATGTGATTAGAAGAGAGGCATTGGCTAACATTATGACAACTGAATTGAGGCGGCGGCATGGAGGAATATCATCAGCAGAGTTGATCCAGAACACCAAAGACCGAGATCTGTGGAGAGAGATAAAGGCCTATGCCAGCTGGCAGGGCACTTGATGATGAACACCATACATTCTATACGCACTATTGCGTAGTATAGGACTCTTCACATGGCTGAGTCTCTGAAAGTAGGACAGCGGTCCCAGTATTTGGTGAAGCTCAACAGATAACAATAACCACACAGACTCGATCTTCATCTTGAGGAATCATAAGATATAAGTGCGTTCTGCTTTCAGGACTCCACCAAACACAGTCCTACCACAATAATTAACTGATGAGCTACATCTTCTAGCTCATGATATACGGTAGAAGCGTGTGTGTGTTGTAACATTCTCAAACTCATGGTATATGTAGAAGCTTGTGTATCTTGTAACATTTTCAAGCGCATGGTATACGGTAGATGTTTGTGTATTTTGTAACATTCTCAAGCGCATTATATACGGTAGGAACATGTGTATCTTGTAACATTCTCAAGCGCATCGTGTACTTTAGGAACTTGTGTATCTTGTAACATTCTCAAACGCATGATATACGGTAGGAACTTGTGTATCTTGTAACATTCTCAAGCGCATGATATACGGTAGGAACTTGTGTATCGTGTAACATTCTCAAGCGCATGGTATACGGTAGATGTCTGTGTATTTTGTAACATTCTCAGGCCCATGATATACGGAAGAAGAAGAAGAAGAAGAAGAAGAAGAAGAAGAAGAAGAAGAAGAAGAAGAAGAAGAAGAAGAAGAAGAAGAAGAAGAAGAAGAAGAAGAAGAAAGAAGAAGAAAGAAAGAAAGAAGAAAGAAAGAAAGAAAGAAAGAAAGAAAGAAAGAAAGAAAGAAAGAAAGAAAGAAGAAGAAGAAGAAGAAGAAGAAGAAGAAGAAGAAGAAGAAGAAGAAGAAGAAGAAGAAGAAGAAACATTATAGATCTAGATATCATTAGGCGGTATCATTGTTCTCCTGTATATTGTGAATAATGTTCTCCGTGTTCCCGTAAGGCTGAATTCAAACATGACATCTGATGTCCTTGTAGGCAGATCTTTCTCAGGAAGCCATGTTCACATCTAGGATATTTACATAATGTACACTAATTCAGGCTGATAGGCAGACAGATAGACACACAGACATATGTACGGAAGATTGGACATCAAACGAGCGAAGAATCGAAGAGACAGGCAAACATTCAGACGAAACAAGGAACAAATTGGTTGACGGGAAAGAGTGATACACATAGGGTCATACAGACACAGACACATAATATTGGAAGTTGCTTGATGTCAATGATGATGATAATTATGGCATACAGACGTATAGACAGACAGACATTTGTGGGGAAATTTGGACAACGAACGAAAGAATGAAGAGAGAAAGGTGAACATTCAGACGAACGAATGAACACATCGAATGACGGGAAGGAGTGATATATAGAGGGACAGATAGAAATAGACACCCATGCTTAGCCATTTCTAGATGCCGATAATGATGATGATAATACAATACAGATAGATAGAAGGACAGAAGGAACAATAGGGGGACATATATACAAAGTTCATTGCATGTTGATGATGATAAAGATCATGATGATGATGTTGATAAAGATCATTATAATGCTGATGATGATGATATTGACAAAAAAGCACATAAACAATAATACAGTTGTAAAAATGCAATGTAAAATTATGCCCCGCTGAAAACAACCCAATCAAATGTAGATTAGTTATAGAGAACAAAGTACTTGTAAAATCAACGAATTTCACGGTATCTGTCTTCGACGAGTAAGGTGTGTTTGATGTGTATCGATTGGGCCAGTGACAACGATCAGAGCATTTCAAAGTTGCTAATTTGTCAACCGCATCTCAGGTGTCACTGCATCCCTTAATATGAATAGCTTCTTCTTCTTCTTCTTCTTCTTCTTCTTCTTCTTCTTCTTCTTCTTCTTCTTCTTCTTCTTCTTCTTCTTCTTCTTCTTCTTCTTCTTCTTCTTCTTCTTCATCTTCTTCTTCTTCTTCTTCATCATCTTCTTCTTCCTCTTCTTCTTCTTCTTTTTCTTCTTCTTCCACCCACTGCCTTTTATTTGTCTCTACCCCTTCCTCAGCTACTGCCGCTACTACCAGTGGTACTACAACTACGAAGGTGAATTAATTAAGAGAAATATAAAAGACAAATAAAACACACAGACAAAAAGTGTTTAAACGAATTTTACATCTGAAGCGGAGTAGAGAGAAACCCACTCACGATAATTTTAAAATGTTAATTTATTGCTAAGGAAAAAAGCAAAGAGAATGTTCGTGTATTTGCACATGTAAGATGAATATGGATTATGCAGAAAAATTCGAAGAAATAAGAAAGGCAGAGGACATAAATAAATTTACTGTTGTATCATAATATTACCTCTTTGAAGCATTTACTTAAAAATATATTGTATACAAACATATGACACAGAATGAAACGATTTACAAAGCTAATATCTACATACCTTTTATAAATATCTTGAGTTTACACACCCCCCATTGATGTTAGACTCAATCCGATTCTACAACATAATCCCTAACAGATAGTTGTCGGCGATGTTAAGCAATCAGGAAATCTGCCCTTACAAATCAAACAACTCGAATGTAAAAAGTCTATAGGCCTGGGAGATATGAACAATAAAGCGTTTTATGAAAATGGTGCGCGAATCGCTTCGCCCGGCGGTCCGTCGAGGGTATTTCTGAAAACTTGTCACAAACGCGAGTGGTTTGGAGACGCAAGCAGATGTCGCTCACTTCTCTACGCACATCGGTCGGGTAATTCCAGCGTTGATCTTCATGTACTTTCATAAACGAGCTGGTGGCTGTGTGGTCAGAACACTATTCTCTAACACTTGTGTGGAATGGTGTGTGTAGCTTTCGTGAAGTAACTGTTCGTAAAACATACGTTACGCAAACCCACCACACACACACACACGCATATATATATATATATATATATATATATATATATATATATATATATATATATATATATATATATATATATATATATATATATTATCGTCATCATCAAGTGTCATGTCGGCTGGCTTAGGCGTTCAAGGCTGTCCTTAGATCTCGGACATTGGTGTTCTGGATCAACTCTGCTGATGATATTCCTCCAAGTCACGGTCTCAATCCATCCAGCATCATTTCTCATGGTCTACCTTTGCCTCTCTTCCCCTCGATCTTTCCAATTTCAACGATATTCTGCTATGCTTCTCTTCTCATCACATGACCAAAGAAAGCTGTTTGTCTCTGTCTTATTGTTGTATGGGGGGGTACGGGGTGTCAGGCATTGGTAGCACCTTTGGTAAGGATGGCTCTCATGTCCTTTCAGGACCCATCCCCCACTGGTCCAAGTCTGACACCCAGCTCGTGCCTGTGGCTCCTAGTAGCTGTCAGCATGCGACAGCGGCCACCCCCCGGGCAACAGCTGTGAGAGGCTGGCTAAACCAGGCATGGGTATCCGATTTGGTGTCAAACCAAGAGGTAAACTAGGGTATGCCTACCCAGCATGTGAAGACAGGATTCGGCAGACTGCGCGGAAGAAATCATTCCTGATTCAACGGGCAAGACGGCGTTTACCTGCAAAGCGTTGTGGAACGTAATGAGCACGGCAAGGCACGTAGAGCGCCCTGGTCATCCACTGCACCTGTATTCGTCTCCAATCGTCTCGACTTGTCTTGCCACTGGACTCAGATGGACTCAGGCGAGAGAGTGAGGTCGACGAATTGCGCAACTCTTCCTCACTTTAATCCAAGTCATCCGCGCAAGTCATTCTTCATCCAACGTCACATATCACCTTCAAGCCCTGTGGCGATGGGCGAGCGGCAAAGCGGCAGGCGTGGGTACGCTGGCAGCCGTAGTCGCAGACCTGCACACAGGCGGCTCAGGCCATATGGTCGTCTTCTACTGACCGGAGCAGCAGTGGGATTCGGCAGCCCCCTGAGCGACTGAGCAGCCCTCTATAGGAACACACTGCTCACCTCCATAGCATGAGGAAGGGGCTAGAAAAGGTGCCCTAAACATTGTCTGCTTCATCACTACCTAACCAGCTAGCCGCGGTTGGTGGGTACCCTAAACTGCGGTCGACATACAAAGAAAGATAAAACAAGCAAAGCTAAAAGAGTAAACCATATTCCCTTAACAATTGGAACTTGGAATGTACGCACCCTACTTGACAGAGACGGCGCGTCGGGTCCAGAGAGACGAACAGCACTGATTGGGAGAGAGCTCGGCAGGTACAACATCGACATTGCAGCCTTGAGCGAGACACGACTTGCAGAAGAAGGCCAAATCTGTGAAATTGGTGCCGGCTACACATTTTTCTGGAGTGGAAGGAAAAGCGAGGAAAGACGCCAATCCGGTGTGGGATTTGCCATTAAGTCGGCCCTGGTCGGCAAATTAGCTGGATTTCCAAAGGCTGTAAACGACAGGCTCATGACCATGAAGTTGCCTCTGCTGAATGGAAGGAAGCACGCAACCATTGTGAGTGTCTACGCACCAACTATGACCAACGAAGATGATGTCAAGAATAAGTTCTATGAGGACCTGCACAATGTATTAACATCTGTTCCCAAAGGAGACAAACTTATACTCCTTGGGGATTTCAATGCCAGAGTAGGCACGGACACCACCTCTTGGAGTGGCATTATTGGAAAGCATGGAGTCGGAAATTGTAACAGCAATGGACTCCGCCTCCTTCAGACTTGTGCCGAACATGATCTCCTGATTACGAACACAATTTTCCGTCTCCCCATGAGAAATAGGACATCGTGGATGCACCCTCGCTCGAAACACTGGCACCTCATTGACTATGTCATCGTCAGGAGGAGTGACAGACAAGACGTTCGAGTGACAAAATCCATGTGTGGCTGCCGAATGTTGGACAGACCATCGTCTCATTGTCTCGAAAATGAACATCCACATCAGGCCACCACGGCGTCCTCAAGGGGCGAAAATGCAAACAAAGCTAAATGCCACCCGCCTAAACAGCAAGAAAATGCAGCAGTCGTTTGAAAATATGCTGGAAGACCGCCTCAAGCCCAATGCTGAAGCTAAACAGGATACAGAAACAGAATGGAGAGCCCTAAAGGACACGATTTACAACACTGCTATGGAAATCCTGGGTCCAGCCCCCCGAAAGCATAAAGACTGGTTTGATGAAAATTCCGAAGACATCAACCAATTGCTGGCCGAGAAACATCTTCTCCTCAAGGCACATTTGAATGACCCAAAGTCAACATCAAAAAAAGATGCTTTCAAGAACATTCAGAGAGTAGTGCAGCAGAAACTTCGGCACATGCGGGACTCCTGGCTGAGCAGCAAAGCTGATGAAATTCAGGGCTTTGCTGACAGACACGATATGAAAAACTTCTACGACTCACTGAAAGCGGTCTATGGTCCTTCATCACCAGGCATAGTTCCCCTCCTCAGTGCAGACGGGGGAACATTGGTCACCGATAAGAAAGAAATCCTCCAACGCTGGGCAGAGCATTTCAGCAAAATCTTAAATGCAACTTCCTTCTTCGATGATGAAACCATCAATTGCCTTCCTCAAGTTCCCACCAATGAGACTCTTGATGACCTGCCAACCATAGTGGAAATAAACAAAGCCATCCAGCAACTCTCCAGCGGCAAGGCACCTGGTCCTGACTCCATCCCAGCAGAGATATACAAGGCAGGTGGGCCGGTCCTAACAGAGCAGCTTCACCAAGTCTTCACAAACATATGGATGAATGAGACCATGCCACAAGATTTTAAGGACGCGTCAATAGTCCACCTTTACAAACGTAAAGGAAACCGCCAATCCTGTGACAACCACCGAGGCATCTCCTTGCTTTCAATTGCAGGGAAGATACTCGCCAGAATTCTTCTCAATCGCCTCACAGCCCATCTCGATCAAGGTCTTCTTCCTGAGAGTCAATGTGGCTTCAGAAAAGAACGTGGAACTGTTGACATGATTTTCGCTGCAAGGCAGCTGCAAGAGAAATGTCAGGAACAGAACTGCGAAATGTTCTCCACTTTCATTGACCTTACCAAGGCTTTTGATACAGTCAGCAGAGAAGGACTCTGGAAGATTATGGCAAAATATGGCTGTCCACGAAAGTTTGTCCAAATAGTGCGGCTATTTCATGACGGCATGCAGGCAAGAGTACAGGAAAATGGTGAGCTGTCTGAACCCTTTCCTGTCACCAATGGAGTGAAGCAAGGATGTGTCCTGGCACCAACACTGTTCAGCCTCATGTTTTCAGCCATGTTGATGAATGCCTTCGAGAACGACGACATTGGAATAGACATTAACTACCGTATGGATGGAAAGTTATTCAATCTCAGAAGGCTGAAAGCTACAACCAAAATTAACAGTGGCACCGTCAGAGAGCTCCTGTTTGCTGATGATTGCGCTCTATACGCCAACTCAGAGGCGGACATGCAACATAATGTTTCAGCTTTCTCACATGCCTGTGCCAACTTTGGGCTCAATATCAACTTGGAGAAGACTGTAGTTATGTACCAGCCAGCTCCAGGGAATAATCACACTGTGCCGAATATCAAAGTGAATGATCATAGACTAAGTGTTGTGGACAAATTTACCTATCTTGGCAGCACCCTGTCACAAGCTGCCACAATCGATGACGAAGTGAATGCAAGAATCTCCAAGGCCAGTGCAGCCTTTGGCAGACTGTACAAGAATGTATGGGATAGAACTGGAATAAGCCTGCAAACAAAGCTAAAAGTCTACAAAGCAGTTGTATTATCTACACTGCTATATGCTTGTGAAACCTGGACTGTTTATCAGCGACACGCTAGGAAATTAAACCACTTCCACACAGTCTGCCTAAGGAAGCTACTGAAGATTAAATGGCAAGACAAGATTCCAGACACTGAAGTCCTAGAAAGAGCATCCATGCCCAGTATCCACACTATACTGAAGAAGAATCAGATTCGCTGGGCTGGTCACCTGACTCGCATGCCAGATCACAGGCTCCCTAAACGAATTTTTTACAGCGAACTGCGTTGTGGTAAACGCTCCCAAGGTGGCCAGAGGAAACGTTTTAAAGACACTCTGAAAATTTCACTGAATGCTTTTGGAATTCATCATGACACCTGGGAGGCTGCAGCCAGAGACCGAAATTCGTGGCGTGCATCATTGCGCAAGGGTGCAGTCATATGTGAGGCAACCAGGACTGCAAGAGCTGTGAAGAAAAGGCAGGACAGAAAAACCACTGCAGGAAATCCTCCTCCAGAGACGTCAAGCATTCTTTGTCCACATTGTCAAAGAACATTTCGAGCCAAAATAGGCCTTATCAGCCATCTTAGAACCCATGGCTCCACACCTTCAACCCCACTGGATGAAATGAATGGTCATCATCATTCTTGATGGACAAACAACAACAACAACATTGTTGTATATAGTGTTCTAGTTTCATTAGCCTGTTTCAGGCAATTGTTGTTAGTTACTCTGGGAGTCCAAGGAATTAGCACCATTCGTCTCAGAAACCACATCTCTGTTGCTTCCAAGTTCTTCCTAATGTGTTCATTAACATTCCAAGATTCTCTACCATACGACTAAACAGGTTCTATACAGCACTTCAGCACTTTCTTTCTTACATTAAATAATACTGACTTATTGCACAAGATACTCTTCATTTTCTTAAATGCGGCTATTGCTTGCCCTGTTCTGCTCTTAATCTCTGTTGTACATCTTCCATCTGATGTTATAAATGTCCCTAGGTATCTAAAATTATCCATGTGGTTAAGAATGTTCTCTTCTGTTTATATTTCACATTTTGGTGTCACCTTTTTCTTTGATATCATCATTGTTATTGTTTTCTTGATATTCATGGAGAGTCCTTTCTTTAAATCTCTGTTAGTACAAGGTCCAACAATTGTTGTAGATCTTTTGCGTTATCCGCCGCCAGTATTGTATCATCTGAATAGGGTATATTTTTATATTATAACCTCCGATTAATATTCTAGGCTTCTCTTTGAGCTTACAGAGGAGCAGATGCTGGTAGCGATCACAGTCTCTGCATAGCCAAGCTAAAAATAAAGCTTAAGACTGTATAAAATACCCAGAACCAAGAAAATAAACTCACAGTCCCTACTGACTAATGAACACCAACTCGCATTCAACTCAGAGGTACAAAACATCTACGCTAACGAAGAAAGTATAACAAGCAATGCGAATAGTAAACATAACATTGAAGATAATTGGAATTTCCTGAAAGAGACCTTGCTAAATGCGGCAACAAACACAGTTGGCTACGTACAAAGACAGAAGAAGAAGTGGCTAAGCGATAACACCTGGACGAAGATACAAGAAAGAAAACAAGCAAAACTAACACTTGTTTCTACAAAAGACACATCTTCATATGAAACCAATAAGCAAAGATACTCCATGTTGGATAAAGAGGTGAAATCAAGCGCACGAAAAGATAAACAGAACTTTATACACAGCTTGGCCGCCGATGCCGAATCAGCTGCCAAAACTGGAAACAACAAAGCCGTATTCCACATCATGAAACAACTATGCAATCACTCACCTACACCAAACAAACCTACCAAAGACAAACAAGGTAAACTACTGTTATCTGATGACCTCCAAAAGCAACGATGGGCAGAACATTTCAAAGAAATATTAAATAGACCGCAGCCTGACAGTGTTCCCAACCTGGATGGAGAAATTACCATGCCCCCACTAGATGCCTCCTGTGAGTCATTCACCATGGAAGAGATTAAAGCAGCCATTAAAAAATTGAAGAACAACAAAGCTGTTGGTGAAGACGACATCTCAGGAGAAATGCTCAAAGCAGCAGATGAGAATACCTTACAACGTTTGCTACAGCTGATCAATGAAATCTGGCAAAACGAATCCCCACCACAACAGTGGAAGGATGGTGTAATTTTCAAACTGCCAAAGAAAAAGGTGACATGTCTGATTGCAATAACTGGCGTGGTATCACCCTACTGTCAGTACCAGGAAAACTTTTTTGTAGCATGTTACTTGAGAGATTGAAAAAGTCTATAGATGAAAGGCTCAGAGAAGAACAAGCTGGCTTCAGACCAAAACGGTCATGTATAGACCACATTTTCATCCTTAGAATAATCATTGAAGACTCTGTAGAATTCCAGTCGAAATTAATCACCAACTTTGTCGACTTTCAAAAAGCCTTCGACAGTATCCACCGTCCTTCACTTTGGAATCTACTTAACATCTATGGTTTCCCTACCAAATATATCAACATCATAAAATCTTTCTACAAGGAGACACGTTGCTGCGTGAGAACAGAATCAGGCAACTCTGACTGGTTCTCAGTGGAAACGGGAGTGAAACAGGGTTGTGTCTTGTCACCGATGCTCTTTGGAATAGCTATCGATTGGGTCATGCGCAAATGCACAAGCAACACAAATAGGGGTATCCATTGGGTTGACAAAATTCTAGAAGACCTGGACTTTGCCGACGACATAGTGCTTTTAAGTTCAACACACCCAGATGCCCAAGAGAAAATAAACCATCTCCAAAATGTTTCAGGACAAATTGGTCTCCAAATTAACACTGCAAAAACAAAAACTATTGATCTTACCAACAGTTCAGACGACACCAAATTAAACAACCATGTTCTTGAAAAAGTCAACAGCTTCACATACCTAGGAAGCAAAATGACATCTACAGGGGACTCAACGCCAGAAATATTATCTAGAATCGCACTGGCATCTGGTACCTTCAATAAACTGTCAAATATCTGGAAGTCAAAGACACTCAGCAAACATATGAAACTTAAAATCTTCAACTCTTGTGTGATTCCAGTGCTAACGTATGGATGTGAGAGTTGGAAATCAACGGTAGCTTTAGATAAAAAATTAGACAATTTTGAGAACAAATGTCTTAGAAGAATTCTAAACCTCCACTGGACAGATTTCAGAACCAATACGCAAATAAGAAAAGAGACTAAGCAAGACATTGTATCCAATTTTATAAGAAAACGCCGTTGGAACTACATCGGCCATGTACTCAGAATGGACAAGACAAGACTCCCCAACCAAGCCCTTTTATGGTCACCAGTAGGGAAAAGAAAACGGGGAAGACCAAGAGAGACCCTGCGTAGAACCATCATCAGAGAAGGCTCATTCAACGGCCAAGTGAACATCCAGGATCTACAACAGGTAGCAGCGAACCACCATACATGGAAGAGCCATGACTTCTGCCCTATGCGCCGCCTTAGGCTCAAGAGGAAGGACTAACTAAATTCTCTTTGGTGTGCGTATATATATATATATATATATATATATATATATATATATATATATATATATATATATATATGTGTGTGTGTGTGTGTGTGGGTGGATGTGTGCGTGTGTGTGTGCGTGTGTGTGTGTGTGTGTGAGAGAGAGAGAGAGAGAGAGAGAGAGAGAGAGATCTTAGATATGACTGAGCTACCATATGACAGTAGACGGTACTACCAGCTTTCTGTTCTTCTTCTTCTTCAGCGTTCCGAGCCATTGAGGTTCTTTGCTGCAAATACAATCCGTCTGCATTCGTCTCTCTGGTGGACCTTCTCTTGCCAGTCATTGATTCCAAGTGCTTGTAGGTCTGTACTTGTATTATCTCTCCACCGTCTTCTTGGTCTACCTCGGGGTCTACGGTCATTTATTTCCTGAGTGTAAACGAGTTTTGTTTCCCTATTATCTTCCATTCTTTCTATATGCCCCAGCCATTGTAGTCTATTAGCCTTCATGATACCAGTGATTAGAGGGGACTTAAACAGATCATAAATGTCTTTGTTACTTCTTCTTTTCCACTCTCCACTTTGTGTATCCCTAATGGGTCCAAAGATGCGTCTTAAAATTTTGTTCTCAAAGGTTTGTAACAAGGCTTCGTCTCCTTTCGTTGTACTCCAGGTTTCAGAGCCATACAGCACAACTGGTCTGATCAGTGTTTTGTATATTGTGATTTTGGTGTTACGAGATAGCGCCTTTGATTTTAGTAGATGTTGTAGTGCATAGTATATCTTATTTCCAGAGTTGATTCTAGTTTGTATTTCTTCCCTTATGATGTTGGAGCAGTTGAAGATTGTACCCAGGTATTTGTATGTTTCCGTTCTTTTAATGGTCATATTATCTATTTGTATGTGGCCAGAGTTTTTAGCCATTCCTTCTCTTGAAATTACCATATATTCTGTCTTATCTTGGTTGATAACCAGCCCCATCTGTTGGGCTTTTTCCTTTAAGTGAGTCAATATTTCCAATGTCTTTTGTTCACTTTGCCCTATAATATCTATATCATCTGCATAACCAAGCAGCTTGGATGTTCCTCCAATATCACATTCCTCCTTTACCTTCCTGACAACTTTCTCTAGAGCCAGATTGAAGAGTAGCGGCGATAGTGCATCACCCTGTTTCTTCTTCTTCTTCTTTCGTTCGCTTTATGGCGTGATTGAGTGGCATCCTGATTTCTGTGGTGCGCCTCCAGGCTGGTTGCCTCCGTCTTCAGCACCTTTCCTTTGCTAGAGCAGACTATGGTCTTACTCGAGTATAGGTGTGAAGGCACGCACACACGTGTCTGTGCATGCATGTACGTGCATACACATCTTGAGCGTTCTGGTTATTTCTCGGCGCCAGTGACTCGCCGTCGCACTTCTCCTGTTAGTTCAAACAGGCCCGCCACGAGAAGGCCAGGGGTTGGACTTTTGCTGCCGTGGTGATGAATGCACGAGCCATTGGGGTATTTATGCAAGGTTGGGCGCTCATCCCAACCCCGCCCCCGGCTACATAACAGCAACATTTGGAACCCATCACCCTGTTTCAAGCCAGATGTTATTTGGAAAGGGTCTGATTTCCTGCCTTTATATGTTACTATATTATAAGTATCTTCCATGCATAGTCTGGTCATGTTGATTAACTTCCTTGCTATTCCAAATTCCCGCATAGCATTCCATAGACTATTCATATGGACACTATCATAAGCCTTTTTAAAATCCACAAAAATGTTATGGAGATCTCTTTTATATTCCCAATTTTTCTCGGCTATTTGTCGTAAGATAAATATCTGATCTACTGTTGATCTGTTTTGTCTAAAACCCGCGTTGTAGTCACCTAATATGTCTTCTGAATATGGTTTTAGTCTATTTAGTAATACTGCGGATAGTATCTTACAGCTTGTGGACAGTAGTGATATTCCTCTATAATATTCACATTGGAACTTGTCTCCTTTCTTAAAGATAGGTATCAATAATGACTCTTTCCAGTCATGGGGTAATTCTTCTGTCCTCCAGATTTTTATTATTAGTTCGTATAGCTTTAGATGTAATGCATGACCACCTGCCTCTATAAATTCTGCAGCAATTCCATCAGCCCCAGTTGCCTTATTACTTTTAAGTCGTGTTATTACATATTGGATTTCCTCGAATGCAGGTTTTTCAATTTGTGGTTCACACGTTAGAACCTCTTCCTGTGGGAAAGTGTTACTTCGAGCTTCACAATTTAGTAATTCAACAAAATATTCTTTCCATGTGTTGCACATTTCCTCATTGGTATTTATCATATTCCCATTTTGTCTTTTAAACCATATGTGTTGTGTTGGTGCCCTCGTTTCATTGACTTCAGTTCTTTAAAAAACTTTCTGGATTCGTTTTGCTTGTGATTAGTTTCCATATCTTTGATAATATTACTCATATATTCTTGCTTCTGCTGTCGAACTATTTTTGTAGCCTCTTTACATTCATTTATATATTGCTCTTCCTTTTGGATGTTGTTGATGTCATTTAACCATAATTGTATGACATTCTTTTTCTCATGACTGCTTCTTCACATTTTTGAGTGAACCATCTGTTCTTTCTATGCGTGGTTAACACACCGAGACATTCTTCTGCGGTAGATTGAATTGTATTCTTGATGTTAAACCAAGTTTGGCCAACGCTTTCCTCCAAAGGGTTTTGCAGAGTTTCAAGTTTACATTTTATTTCATCTGTAAATTTCTCTTTGACTGTAATTTCTTGTAGTTTTTCTCTGATATATGTTGGGTGTAACCTTTGTAGTTTAGCATAGAAAGCTCTCTTAAGTTTTATTTTAAATTTTTCTCCAACAAGAAAGTGGTCACTGTGGCACCCAGCTCCTCTATAACTTCTAACTTGTTGTATGTTTGATGCATTTTTGTTGTTAATTAAAATGTGATCTGTTTGATTATAGGTTCTCTTGTCACATGATTTCCAAGTTTGTTTATGTATATCCTTTCTTTGTAGTCTGGTACTGCTGATCTGCAGTCCTTTGGCTTCTGCTAGGTTGATGACTCTCCATCCATTATCATTTGAAGTTGTATGTAGGCTTTCCATACCGGCCACTTTTTTTTATGAGTTTGCTCTCTACCTATTTTTGAAATTGAAGTCTCCCAGCACAATCAGGATGTCCTGTTTGGGTGTTTCTTCTATGACATCTTCCAAATCATTATAAAAGTCTTCTTTAATATCATCTTCTTTCTCTTCAGTAGGTGCATTACATTAATCATCGTTATATTTTTCCATTTACCTTTTATTCGTAATTTACTAATTCTGTCATTAACAGCTTTAAAGTTTAGAACGTTCCCCCATAACTCTTTTTTGATGACAAAACCTGTTCCTAATTCATGTTTATTTTGGGTGTTTCCTCCATATATTACAACCATTCCATTTTGCTCTAAAGTACCCTCTCCTGGCCACCTTATTTCTTGAATTGCTGTTATATCCATTTGATATTCAACCAGCTCCCGGGGTAGTTCTTCAGCCGCTCCAGCTCGATATAGTGTCCGTACATTCCATGTTCCAAATCTCAAGAGTCCTTTAACGTTCCGAGGTCGTTGTCCAAATAAGTCAGTCCTAATTCGAGGCTTATGTATCTGTTTCATAACAAAATAGTTTTTACAAAGGTGGGGATGTTAACCCCACGCTTCAACCCCCAACCTGGAGGACCAGGGTGTTTCTCTTTGTCTGTTCTCTACCCTTTGACCTGTCCGGCTTGGGAGGCCCTGCTGGTAGCTACGCTACCGCCGTCATAGCTCTCAGGGTCATTGAGAAACTCAAGCTCCCCCACCACGACAAGGTGGAAACACCATCGGCGGAGTTGGTAATCAATGACCCAAGATATTCGAAATTTCCCACCACCTCCAATTTTTCCTCATTAACATACATTTTTTCCCCATAGTAGTTGCATCTGTATGTATTATCTTTGTTTTGGCTATGTTAAGATATAAGTTGTGATTTTCACTATTCAAGTGAGTTGATGTTATCATGTTGTCTATACCATTCTGTGTTGTGGATAGCAATACTATATCATCAGCATATCGAATCTCGGGTATATCATGACCACCGATATTTTGTTGTTGTTGTTGTTGTTGTTGCATATCCCTTACAGGACGTTGCCGTCAACACCAGCATTTTCTCAGCTGCTGTTGATGTACTAGGCAGTTTTACGCTCAGTAGTTTGCCATTGCTTTCTGAACGACCAGCTCACATTACCCCCGTAAGTTACCAGCGCGGCGCGATCCGCTGCCGAATCTCGCAGCTGCTGTTTTCCTCCACGTGGATATACGGGATTACGAACAATGTTGTTAACTCATTGGCCAGCTATTGCTCCCTGGTTACATCATATCTGACATTTCTCATTATATTTTCGGCGTACAGGTTAAACGAATAGGGGGACAGCACACAGCCCTGATGGACTCCTTACTTGATGCCAAACCAATCTGATGTTTCGCCATCTATTCTAACCACTGCTTGTTGGTCTAGATAAGTGGTTCTCAAGCTTTTCAAGCTGAGGGCCATACCTACTATTTTCGGTAGTTAAGCGGGTCACAACGTTATAAAATTATAAACGTCGTGCAATATCATTCTTACCTTTCTTAACTTTCGTCAACAAAATTCTAAAACTTTAAATGCAGTCAATATCAGTACTACACTGCGGTCATTTTTTGGTTTAAAATCAAAAGTTAATTTAACAATAAATTTTTAATCAGTTTCGAAAATCGTTATTAATGTAATTAATTTACAATTGTAACTCTTCTTCAAAACCAGTTACTTCAGTTCAGATGCCAGTTTATCAATGTCTGGGCACACACCTGTCGTGGCCAAAGTCATAAGCGCTGCTAGGTTACTGTCGGTGAGTCTGGAACGTTGCTGGGTTTTTATAACGGTCATTGCGGAAAATAACTGCTCTCATCTGTAAGTCGAACCAAAACGACAAATGTATCTCTGGGCGAATGAACGCAAGTGTTCAAACTGTTCGACGGGCAATAGTCGCCAGAATGAAATCACATGATCAGCTGAAGGTGAAGCAGGCAGCTCCAGAAATCTACATCTCAGTGCAGAATTGCATTTTAAATCAATTACTTTGTGCTGAAGGTTTTGCTGTAATTTACAAAGCCTGACATCAGGAATTACGAACGGATTTATGAAAAGGGCAACATTATCCTCCTTTATTGTGAACTCTTGAAATCTCGACTGAAAGATATCCAGAAGACTTTCAACTTTTACTTTGTACTGTAACAAGTCAAATTTCTTTTCCGCCACACGCGTCTTCACGGTTGGAAACGCCTCTAAAGTCCCTTCAGTCAGCTGTCCGATAAACAGTCATAGTCTCATTGTAAATGAAAAAATGTCATCGCACAAATTTGTGAATAGTTTGTTTTTTCCCCTGGATCTTCGCATTGAAAGAGTTTAAATGAGACGTGGTGCCCACCAGAAATGCAAGGTTAGTAAGCCAATCACCGTTCAGCAGACATTTCCGTTCTATAGGCAATTCATTTATTTCAGACAGACACAGATAGATACTATTTTTCAGTGCCCAGAGACGTGAATGAACGTTTCCTTTAGATAGCCATCTGACATCACAGTGTAACAGTAGCTCACCGTATTCCTAGTTTAGGTCTGATAGAAACTATCTGAACTCACGCATGTTCAGCGGCTTACTTCGAATTTTGTTCATACATCTCAGAACAACATCGATGACATGTTTCAAATTTAATGTCTTTCCACACAGAGCTTCTTGGTGAATGATACAATGATATTTTCATATACTGTGGCCAAGAAACTGTTACAATAATGCTAGACATCCAGACTTGCTATCCGTCAAATCCGGAGCACCGTCGGTGCATACACTATCCAATTTGGTCCATTCTATATTGTTTCTCTACACACAACTTCAGAGTTTCAAACAGATCAGTCAATTTGATAGTGGTATGCATCGATTCAAGTCCTAGAAATTGTTCAATGACTTTAAAATTATCGTTTATTGCTCGAATGAAACACTGCGACCTGAGCTGTGTCAGAAATGTCAGTGGATTCATCCATTGCCAATGATAAAAATTTACAGTTGTTTTTATATGTGCTGCTACTTGACAAAGAACATCATTAGCTCATTCTTCAACTCGCCTGATCTAGTATTATTAGACAAAAGAATCTGTTCAAATTTTGTTATCGCCAACAATTTTAGCAGCAATTTTAAGGGAAGGCTTGATTATTTTTTCTGCATCGGTGAACGGCTTCTTTTTGCGAGCCAACAGAAGAGCGCCTTCGTACGACGCAACAACAGCACTCTTGCTCTGTTCGTTAGCCTTGGTGAAAAATGACTGCTGCCTGGTCAGAGAACTTTCTTGTTTAGCTATGAAATCTTTTCTTAACTCCGAATTAGTCGGATATTGAGCATTTATGTATGTATGTATGGTCGTGAAGTGTCGTTCCAGATTTATTTATTTATTTATTTATTTATTTATTTATTGGTAACAGAAACACAAAATCCGCAGATTAAGCAAGCTGGTTTACCACTATGGCTAGACATAAACATAACATTCTCAGTCCAATCATCGTTGAATTCACGACAAGCAACGTCTTCACATTTTCGCCTTTTACCATTGTTTGATTTTAGATTTTCCACGCATATGTATAGGCTTTAACAGTAAATTTTTATTTGAAAAAATAAAAAATAATCTAATGTCAATACAATACTACCGACTCTGCTAAACAGTTGTAACAGACGACAACATGGCACCTTGCGCACTCTGACTGGTCGACAAGGCTGGGATATGGGGACTTAATAACGTTTTGTTGCGAACTGAACAGGCGCATTCGATAATATCTGAGCATAACAACCACGAGCAGAGTAAATTATTGCACGCTGATGGGGCGCTCTGAGTGCATTTTTGAAATTATTAAAATATATTATATTAAATAACGAGACCTCGCGTGCCACTTTTTGAGAGCTGGCGGACCACAAGTGGCCAGCGGGCCGTGGTTTGGGAACCTCTGGTCTAGATAGAGCATTTTTATGAGTTGTACTAATGTGATGGAAAGCCATATTCCTCATGATTTCTCAAAGTTTCCGATGTTGTACACAGTCAAATGCCTTTGAGTAATCCACAAAGTGTTTACATTAAATTCTCAGCATTTCTCTATTATTAAACGCATGCTGAGCATGTGATCTCTTGTTCCACTTCCTTGTCTAAATCCAGCTTGAACCACGTTAATTTCTTCTTTCTTCCAACCCAGGTATAATAGTACGGAGGTCAGCTGTGTCTAAAGGTCCTGCAAGTACATGAAGTAATAATACTGTTATTGCCTCCGACTCTCAGGCCCTCCTTGAGAAAGTTCAGAATGGATGGCGATGACTTTAACAGCTGCCGTATTTGGAGGTCTCGAAGGTGTAAGACCTTGTAAGGATCTATTGTCCAGGTGATGCTTGTATGGGCCGACACAAGAGATATATGGCCTTCCGTCAATAACAATACAAAGAAATATGTTTAACAAAGTCAATTAATTCAAATACGTTGGGACACTCATAAGATTAGAAAAGTGATGCGTGCAGAGATTAAAAATACAAGCTGAGTTGAGTTAAGAACCGACACCACAGTACTCGAGACATTCCCATACGTGCTCCGTCCTGATCTACAACAGCCAGCGAGGAGTCCCAATACTAATGGTACCAGTAGCAGTCTGCACCTGTGGGTGAGGTATTGGCACACGATAAGTCTTGATGTGGCCTCGGGACCTTTGGGGTCGCGTGTATAATGCGAAATAACAGACAAATCATTACTGTCTGATAATAATGGTGCAGCAAGGATAGACCAGAGGATCTGGCCGACACTCAGTGCTCCGCACAATCAGATTGCACATGGTGCCAGAAGTAATTGGACTCTTCACTAAATGTTGAACTTGAGAACAGAACACACTTATAGGAATGTCCCTTGTGTCGTGATGTCGGGTCTGGACTTAACTACATGTCTGATTACCCCAAATGGCCAGCATTCTCGCAGGGGACAATTCTATTAAACATTATGATACCTTATGCAGTCTTAATTCATCAATGTAATTGGAGAATGCTTAATCGCTATGTTCTATACGCTTTTATCGAGATGACACTGCCCATCCTGGGATTTTTTCCATGAGGACTCGAAGGAGGCATCGGTGCTGTTGTAGAAACATTCACCAGAAACAAATTAACTCGTACTCTTCTTGAGAGTCGGATATGAAAGATTATAGAAGCATCAAAACATAATATAAGCTGACGCCAAGCTGTCTGTCAACAGACAAAAGGTTCATACGGCGGTGGCCGCATTCTCTTGTCAATAGAATATAATATGTTGTGGGTCGGTTTTTCGCGATGTCTAATTGCCGAGGGATTTGTAACTTGTGCAGTGTTTACGTGTGTTTTCTTGTTGTGTCTGTCAGCTTTGAAAAGGCTACGTGTTCTATCCGGTGCATGACGATCTTATTGTGGGAAAATGTTAGGAATTCTTTTGGGAATTCTTTTTATTCTTTCTCTTCTTCCTCTTAAAATGTCGCTTAAATGTCGACAGGATCGACTTCATTGCACCTGGTTTTTATTCCATATGGCTCAGTCTATTTCCGCAGAGCGGGAAGCGTCACACAAAGCACGAACTCCGTAGTTCCAGCGACAACCCTCAGAAGTCTCCGAAAAAATGCACTCGAAGGACGCGGCCCGGAATCGAGCCCACAACCCGAGTCAGACGGCTTAATCATATTTTCCTTCCTCCTCATTATTCTTCTTCCTCTGCTTCCTCCTGTTCTTCCTCTTCCCACTCTTATTTCTTATCCTCCTCCTCCTCTCCTTCCTCTTCTACTTCTTCATCATCATCTTCTTCTTATTCCTCCTCTTACTCTCCTCCTCGTCCTTATCACCATCATCGTTTTCATAAACATCTTCTTCTTGTTACGTCTTCTCCTCTTCATCCTCGTGTCCTACTCCTTATCATAAATATCAACATAGTCTTCGCTGCCGTCTTCTTCTTCTTGTTCTGTTTCCTCCTCTTATTCTTTCATATTCTTCCTCTTCATTTCCTCAGCCTCCTCATCATCATTATTATAATCTTAGTCGTTGTCTTTTTCTCATTCTTCTGCATGTGGGTATACAAGGAAATGAGCGGGCTGACAATAATGCAGGTGGAGAGCGGACGAGCCATGGACAAGGCTGATATACTGAATGTTCTACGAGAAGTAAGTCGTTTGTGAGAACCAAGTGATGACTGTGAATCTGCAACCATGGTCAGGCTGCGAGAACAGCATGTTAACAGATGTGTGAACAAACAAGAACACTATACAGGAAGCCAAAGAAGATTGATAAACCAACACAGAACTGGCGTCGTTAGCCGCTGCAAGCTGCGGGGTTTACTGAGGAGGGGATCCGAGCACATATGGACAATCGATGTTCGATGTGCAATGAGGATGATCTGTCGACTAACTAACTAACTAACTAACTAACTAACTAACTAACTAACTAACTAACTAACTAACTAACTAACTAACTAACTAACTAACTAAATAACTAACTTACTAACTAACTAACTAACTAACTAACTAACCTCCTATTCTTTTTATTCTTTCCACCCCTCCTCCTCCTCCTCCTTCTTTTTCTTCTTCTTCTTCTTCTTCTTCTTCTTCTTCTTCTTCTTCTTCTTCTTCTTCTTCTTCTTCTTCTTCGTCTTTCTTCTATGTTGCACTATTTATTGCGTGGCATGTTTCGCTGCAAATGAATACTGCAAACTTACATATTTTAGGAAGTGAATAAACGGACGACAGGACGAACAAATAAACAGACGAACGAACGGACGAACGAAGGAAGGAATGGACAAACGAAGGACCGGACGGACGAACGAACTT
Source organism: Cepaea nemoralis (assembly GCA_014155875.1). Taxonomy (NCBI): domain Eukaryota; kingdom Metazoa; phylum Mollusca; class Gastropoda; order Stylommatophora; family Helicidae; genus Cepaea; species Cepaea nemoralis. The sequence continues at coordinate 366,905 of JACEFZ010006488.1, read as the reverse complement.
TATTTCCAAATCATTAAGAACTGGGAGCTCAGACCCATCTATAAAAAGTTAGTTGCATATACTTTTTAGGGGGTGGCAGTCAACCCCAGAGATTTTAACTGTTCGTAATTTCTTGGCAAGTTTACGTTCAGTATTTTGCCGTTGCTTTCTGAACGACCGGCATTCTTCCCTTTGCATAGGAACCAACGCAAGACGGTCTGCTTCCAAATCGCCCGCAGCTGTGCTTCGAACGCGGCATGCGAGATTACGAATTGCACCCATAACGCGTTCTCCAGCATGCCGGTCTGTCAGTCAGCCCTTTATTCATTCTCTTCTTTCTTACAATATTTCATTCACATATTCATTATGAGACTAACCTTAGACAAAAACAACTACAACAATAACAATGTATGCATTAAAAACCATTCGAAATGTACACTAATAACACTGGTTTACACACATTGTTGCCTTAAATTGTATAGCTGTTATTGTGCGATTTTATGTTTCTGATTCCAAAAATGTAATCACATTATTTTTATAATATATAATATATCAGGTCTAATTCTCCATTTGTCTCTCTGGTTGAACTTCTTTTGCCAGTCGTTGATTCCAAGTGCTTATAGGTCTGTACATGTATTACCACTCCACCGCCTTCTTGGTCTACCTCGGGGTCTACGATGGAGACGGATTGTATCTTCAGCAAAGAACCTCAATGGCTCGGAACGCTGAAGAAGAAAGAAAGAAGAGAATTTTTAAAATAACTAAGATTGACCTTCTTAGTAGGGCTATTGTTATGTAGAAGCCTAGAGCTTTGTGCCATAAGTGGCATTTTTACTGTAATCTGCAATTATATTATATGTAATTACTTAGCATTTATTACCTCATATAAAACACCAAAAATGTATTAAAACTTTATCACTAGCATATTTTATCTGTAGTCAACACACAAAAAGCTTATTTTCGAGGACTTCCTGGAATTTGATATGCCCGGACAGTCATGCTTTAAGGGTCCAACAGTAATCTAGCATTATGTGGGCATCCCAAAGTCCCTGATATTTCTCTTCCATTGCTTTTTTATATCTTGGTGAAATCTTTCACATTGATCCTCACTAAAGTCGCCAAGATTCATAAATGGAAATGTAAAAGAAATATAAACGGTTATCCATCCATCCATCATGTGCCATGCCGATACTCGTTGGCGGTCATGTTCTGCCATCTCACTCGATCACCAGAGTCGTGGATCAGCTCCTTGTTCCTGTCTCGACCTTGCCACGTGGCCAAGACATCCAGGTATTTACTTCTCGGTCTTCCCTTTGGTCTCTTCCCTTCGATCTTGCCAGTCGTCACCAAGTTCTCCACTTCATTTCTTTTCATAACGTGCCCCAAAAATTTTGACTGTCTACGTCTAATGACTCTAATCAGTTTACGATCTTCGTTTGTCTCTTGAAGGACTTGTTCATTGGTTATTTTTTGAATTTTCCTCAGAAATCATATTTCCACAGTTATGAAGGTAGTGCAATTGTATGCTCATTTGCATTGAAGCTTACAAAAACTCGACAGCATGTTTTTATCTACTTCAGAATAATTTCCAGCTTTAAAGTTACACAGACATATTTGGACAACTAAAACAAATGATGACCAGGCTGTGGACTCTGATTTGTTCAATCGAATCAATACAATTTGGATCGTTTATTGACTTTCTAACTTGAGGTCCATGATAAATTCCATCTTTAAGTTTGTCTATGATCAATTCCGGAAACTATCTGCATAAGTAATTAAAACAGGTACCATCTTTATTAAGTGCCTTAACAAATTGCTTCATCAAGCCAAGCTTTATATGTAAGGTAGTAGTAGAACTAGTTCGATCAATGAGAAGCTTGTTGACAATATTTTTTTTCTCCAGCTTTAAATGCATCCCTAACGGCCACTATTTCTTTGTCTAGTGCGTATATTTTGCCTCTCTATACCACAGACATATAAAGCATGGGTATTTAGTGAATCCCATTTTGTGGCCAAACAAGAAGTTCGTCATTTGTATAACTACACAAACCCAGTTATGTTCTAATTACTTCAAATTTTCAAGAACTGTGCTTATTGTAGCATACTCTTCCTTCATTGTAGTATAGAGTGTATTTGTATTGACAGCGGGTGTTTGAAAATACTGCCTTCCACATTTGGTATTCACCCGCTGTGGAATTCATACAAAAGAAAAGGTAAATATCTTAACTTGGAACGGGAATATTTTCAAAAACCCCACAGTCATTAAAAATACACCCTATAGAATGAGCAATTGGAAATGAGCTATATTTGTACCCATTGTGTAAGACAAGTAGTTTAATTTAGTAAGAGACTAGATTCATTCATTCATTCATTCATTCATTCAGTAGTATGTCCTTTGCAGAACCTCGCTCGCATAACAACTTTCCGGAAAACCTGTCGATCATAAGCAAGATTGTCCCACGTCCGATACACCCATCTGAAGATCATCTGCCACATCCTACACCCATCTTCTCCTTGGCAAGAGACTAGATAACAATGTTTTTTTTATTTTCCAGAGTGTTATACAGAAAATACTGTGATAATATAAATTAAATACACAAAAGGCTGTATCTCAAAAACCAGAGCTGCTACGGACAAATACATGTGATATATACATTTAGCAAACCTCATTTATGCAAAATTATGTCCAAAATCTCATCTGATGTAATCTCATCTCATCTCATCTTATCTCATATTATCTCATCTCGTATAATCTCATCTTATCTAATCTCATATGAGATCATCTCATCACATATAATCTCATCATGGCAGAATGGCAGACAGGCCTGCAGGTCCAATTATTAACGCTTTGAAAATAACGTTCGTTCGTTCGTTCATCTCAGCTCATATAATCTCATCTCAAATAATCTCATCTCACATAATCTCATCTCACATAATATCATCTCATGTAATCTCATCTCATCTCATACAATATAATCTCATCTCATATAGGCTCATCTCATCTCATATAAACTAATCTCATTGCATATAATCTCATATCATGTCATATAATCTCATCTCATATAATCTCATCTCATATAATCTCATCTCATATAATCTCATCTTGTTCATCTTGTACCTTGCGGTGTCACGGCCTGTAACATGGCCGGGTCTGTTTCTATGTCATCATCATCATCATGTTCCATGTCTTCAAGAGTGGGCGATCATGTTTCGCCATATCACATGATAACCAGTGTAGTGGGTCAGCTTTGTGTTCTTGTCTTGACCACACCACGTGGCAAACCATCCAGGTATTTACATATCTTCCTTCCCCTTGTTCGTTTCCTCGTTATCTTGCCAGTTGCCACAAAGTTATCTAATTTATTTCTTCTTATAACGCGTCCAAACAAAATGTACTGTCCACGTCTAATTTCTCATTATGTTTTCCAGCTTGTAAAAGGCTACCTTCACCATAGCGACTCTAGTTCTAATCTCTTCAAGGCACCTCCAATCATATGTTATGACTGTTCCGAGATAGTTGTACCGATTCACTTGTTTAAGAATATTCCCATTTACCCCTATATTACATTATGGTATTTCTGTCTTCCTAGTGATGACCATACTCAATGTCTTCTTACAATTTAATTCTAACCCAAGTTGTTCACTGTGTGCAACAATCAATCGCATCTACTAAATGTTGCAGATCCTGTGCATTGTCTGCAATCAATACTGTATCACCCACATGTCTAATGTTATTGATGTTATGTCCCCCAACGTTGATTCCTCTCAGATCTTCTACAATTCTAAAGCTATTTTTCGAATGTTTCCTTTTGGGTCAGTCCGAGTATGCTTCATTCTTGTCTACGATCAGTAGGAACAATGCCCTGCTGGCCTGCTAGGCCAGTCGCAGGCTAACTTATTCATTGCCAAGGGATAATTAATCGTCTTAAGCAACTTGCCTTTTTTGCCATGGCGTATATATCGCCGAAATAAATGTGTCTCAGTTAAATATAAATACGGTAATTTTCCATAAGCAATCTTCTTTAATTTGATATATAATAGAACTAGGGCTGCGGAAGTTAACGATTAATTAATCGTTAATTTTTCAAAAGTTAACTATTAAATTTAAATTAATCGTTCGCAGCCCTAAATAGAACATGTCTGCTACCATATTAACAACTTTAAAGTCATAACTGTGACACACCCCTACTTCCCATTTTCCGCCATCCATTTTTATTTGGACCGAACCTATTTTTTTGTTTGGCTTTGAATCTATACTGGCCAACAAACAGATATTTCTGAATCTATACTGACCAACAAACAGATATCAATTGAAACGAGAAAAAGAGTGTTGAGATGCTACATAGAACCTATACTTTTGTATGAATGTGAAGCGTGGACAATAAGCAGTCCAAGTTGAAAACAGCTGTGAAATGTGGTTTCTGAGGAAAATGCAAAGAATACCATGGACAGATCGAAAAACAAACGAACAAGTCCTTCAAGAAACAAATGAAGATCGTAAACTGATTAGAGTCATTAGACGTAGACAGTCAAATTTTTGTGGGCATGTTATGAGAAGAAATGAATTGGAGAACTTGGTGACAACTGGCAAGATCGAAGGGAACAGACCAAGGGGAAGACCTAGAAGAAAATACCTGGATGGCTTGGCCACATGGCTTGGTCGAGACAGGAACACAGAGCTGATCCACGACTCTGGTGATCGAGTGAGATGGCAGAACATGACCGACCACGCTTACCGGCATGGCACATGATGGATGGATGGACTGAATCTATTAATCTGAAAAGAATTGTTGTTTATAGAGAATAATCTTGTTTTCTCTAATGTTTTTTTTTAAGTGCCTCCTCCGTGGCGAAGAAGTTATAGACGCAGTTCGTCATCCCGCATACACGCGTTCACAACACAGCTACGGGAGATTTGGCAGCAGACCGCCTTGCGTAGGTTTTTAACGAAGTGGTATGGGTGTCGGTAGTTCAGAAAGCAATGGGAAACAACTGAACGTAAACATACCTTGAGATCACAACAGCAAACATACTGGTAATGACTGCGACGTCCTGTAAAGGATGTGCAAATAACTAATGTTTTGAGGGGGAGGGGGGGGGGGGTTCATAACAATCAGTTCCAAACAAAACAATGAGGTTTGACAGAAGACCGCATTGCGTTGGTTTTGGTAAAGTAAAATGAATGACCGTCGTTTAGAAAATAATGGCAAACTACTGAACATAAACTCGCCAAGAAATCACAAACAGACATCAAATGCTGGGGTTGACTGCGACGTCTTGTATAGAATATGCAACTAACATACTATTAAAAAGTTCTGTTAGTTACATCTGCAGCAGAGGTCTGAACAGACAAATATTTGCGATACATATAAAGGTACAGACAACATGCTACACATTGACATCTACTTTTTTTTTAAAATTTGCATATCCTTTTACAGGACATCGCTGTCAACAGCAGCATCTTTCAGTTGTCTGTTGATTTCTTGGCAAGATTACGCTCAGTAGTTTGCCATTGCTTTCTGAGCGGCCGGCTCAGTTATCCCACAAGTCACCAGCGGGGGACGAACCGCTCCCACTTCTCGCCCGCTACGAGAATCTGCGTGATAAACGGGATTACGGAGAAAGTGGTGTAACCCCTCGGCCAGAGAGACCGGCCGACATCTACTACACAACTAAATTATTGCACGAGATCAAAATTAGCCAAATTAGATATTTTGGGCACGTGAGGGGACATAATCGCCCGATGGAGCCCATAATGCCGAGACAAGTCTTTGGGACTCGGGCAGGATCAATGCTCCTGGTTTTGGGGGAATGATGTCAGAAAATTAAATCATTGGGAGGACATTAGGGTGGTGTTCGAGACACTTGAAACTGTCAATTATTGCTTCAATTTCGTCACCCTTGTATGGTTATTTTAGGAGTTCCTCACTTCAGTGCACCGACTTCCGATACTCGTATAGCAGAAAGGGACCTACCCATATGACATACCCATACTTCCAATTTTTTTATGCCCATTTTCATTTGATGCACACTTATGTTTTTATTTGACACTGAAACTGTTAATATTTTCATAGTGACAGACAATAAATTAAAGTAAATTCATTACAACAGGTGTCTTACCTGTGCTGTCATACAGGTGTAAATCGTAAACTATTTCGCAGCTGCGACAGATGGACAGTTAGAGCACTGCGTTTTTGATTCAGCAGCTTCTGCAACTTGCTTGCTTTTTTGTCAGATGTATTGCCGCACCAACAAAAAAAAACAAAAAACAAAAAACAGCGGCACTAAAGAAGCAATTATCTGTTTGAGGATGTTAATTGAAAAATATATAGAAGTTCAGAAAAGTATATACGTTTGTTTTATAGACTGCCAGAAAGCTTTTGATAGAGTACAACATGAAAGACTAATTACATGCCTTCAAGATATAGGAGTAGACGGAAAGGACATCAGACTTATTAGTAACTTGTACTAGGAACAAGTGATGTCTATTAGATGCGGAAATAATTATTCGTCGCCTATAGATACTAATCCACGACACTGGTGATCGAGTGAAATTACGAGTCATGACCGCCCACGCTTTCCGACATGGCACATGATTGATTGATAGATATAAAAAGAGAAGTACAGTAGGAATGTGTACTGTCCTCGTGCCTCTTGAACCTATACACAGAAAGAATATTTTTAAAAGGTGGACTGCCTGGACTTAACATCAATGGAAGAATCATTTACAATCTTAGGTATGCTGACGATACCGTGTTACTAGCAGCAAGAGTTACAAGAGGAACAGGTAAACTGACATAGTGTAGAATGTGGCTTATATATTAACATCCAAAAAAACAAAAACTATGATAATTAAAAGTGGAAAGGAATGGTCATCAATGAACATCACAGTAAATGAGGAGATACTAGAATAAGTAACAAGTTTCTCCTATCTTGGACATATAATAACAGATGATGGCTAAAGTGAAATAGAAATCAAAAAAGAGAATAAGAATGGCCAAAAATGCTTTCAACGGCATGAAATAAGTATTAACATCTAGAGAGATTAACTGTCATTGAACAAAAAAAAATAACTGTCACTTGCTGCTAATATGGTACCTTGCGGTGTATGGCAGAGGGGTTGGGGTGGGGGGGGGGGGAGGGAGGAAATTGAGCCTGGGGAATTAAGGCCGCCAGGCTAATGCAGTCGCCGAGAACTGTGAAGGTTAGAGTTTTCTTTTTTCCCCCAACAAAAAAAAAACAAAAACAAATTAACTCAACACCTTACCGAGGATTTTAACCCGGGTCTTCCGAAGGAGAATCCGGTATTCTAGCCAGTCGCTCCTCACAGATTAACAACGCATTAAAAATGAGAATTGTCAAATGCTACGTATATTCAACACTAGTGTATGGCGCGGAAGCCTGGACATTGAATAAGTAACTAGGAAATCGCATAGAAGCCCTGGAGATGTAGATATACTGAAGAATATGTCGTATTTCATGGAAACAAAAACAATCAAATGCAGAGGTTCCAGAAAAACTGGGAATGAAGAGAGAGAGAGAGAGAGAGAGAGAGAGAGAGAGAGAGAGAGAGAGAGAGAGAGAGAGAGAGAGAGAGAGAGAGAGATGATGATGATGATGATGATGATGATGATGATGATGATGATGATGATGATGATGATGATGATGATGATGATGATGATGATGATGATGATGAAAGAAATAAATAGGAGGCAAGTGAAATATTTCGGCCACGCTAAAAGTCATGATACTCTTATAAAAACCATACTGGAGGGCAAGGTTGAGGGCAAGCGAACAAGAGGTAGACAACGATACAAGAGATGGACGAACATCAGCCTGACAGAATGTACAGTCAGGGCGAGAGACAGACAGTGTTGGAGATCCATTGCAACCAACCTTCATTGTGGAAACGGTACCTGATTGATTGATTGATTGATTGATTGATTGTTGTTGCTACTTTTCTCTGGAGTAAACTAGGCAGGCCTAGAGACGGAAATACATGGTGTCGAGAATTCAGCCTAGGGTTTTGTGCAATGGAGATGTATAACTCTATCCTTCGCTTTGAGTTGTAGTTATTATGAATTTCTTGTAGCAGGTTGATAGCTGGCAAGGAATTTACCTCTTGCTGGTAGATTACCTATGGACAAGGGGGAGGGGGTCGTGCGCCTGTGGGACCAGGTGGAGAAGGCGGGGGAACAGACTGAGAACCCTATGTGGAAAGAATGAGATTGCGGGCATCAGCAGGGGTTCTGGAAGAATCTAAAAACTGAGAGAGAAGACCGGGAGAAGTTCCATTCAGATAGCGGTGGGAACGATTAGTAGTGTGACTCTTCGCTGGCTGTTAAACGAGGGGATTGAGCGCGTATGGGAGAAACCTGAGTGCAGTGATGTCGGTTCTTAGCTCAACTCAACTTAACTCATCTCTTGTAGTAAAATGTAACAAAATATCGTCTGTCAAGGCAGCAAAATGCCAGTGAAGTGCTATATTATTTTTGGTTTTTGTTGTTATTGCAATCGTTGTCTTCCATATATGCCATTAAGCTTCCTGGGGAAGGGTTATTGAAGTTCCAGCGCCTGTGATTAGCGCCTTTCCTCCAATTTCCTCCGTGATTCATGAGCATGTTTCTGGGATTGGTGGGTTTTGTTAATGTTAGTAATCAGTTTAATAATTAGCTGTTCAATTTCACTTTATTCCACAACTGAGAAAAGCTGGTTTCATGGCATCCTCTCAAACACCTTTTCGCAGTAGAATAAACAATGAAAGACGAGTTTAATCTGATAACCCAATGTCCTTTGAGGACAACTCACTGACACATGCCTGGGGTCATTGACATTAAGATCAGTGTCCTGGATAGCAAGGGTACACATAAACACGTTCACGAGATAATATAGGGCGCGCAGTAAGTCCCCCCAGAGGGGGAAAATGAGAAGACAGTGATTGAAGGGGGAGCTGAGAAGAGATCAGCTGGCTAGGATAATTGTGAGGCAGACAGTTGGAGCAGTGAGGTAGTGTTTGTGTGGAGTATTGTGAGGGGGCATAGAAGTTTTTAAAAGACAGGGACAAACATTGACAAGGGGAGTGGAAGCTGAGACCGACTAGGAGGAGGTCGTGGTCTGAGAAAGTGAAGAATTGTGACGGAGTTAGGAAGAGAACTCCGCACTGTGGGTTTCCAGGGATAGTGAGTGGAATTCGAGACCCAGAGTGGGTTACTTTGAGTCGGGCCTAGAGAGAGGCTAGTATACCTGTCGTGTGGGATGAGATTTAGTAGGCCTTGAGAGGCAGTGTTATTCGAAGTGTTCCATTGGGAGGGAGATATATTCTGAGAGAATTATTGTTCCTGGATTTATATGTTACGTGTGTCCGTGGTAATTCAGAATTAAAGGAATATTATGTGCGCCAATTAACGCTTGTTCACTGACTGGTGTTTGGTTGTGATGCATCGTGGTTGATCGGTTGTTCAACATCCAATATACACTGACATTCCCCTAGACACAACCATAGCCACTCTATCTGTCACTCAGTCAACATTCACTTTGTGTCACTCATCATCATCATCATCAAGTGCCGTGCCGGCTGGCGTAGGCGTTCATGGCTCTCCATAGATCTCGGTCTTTGGTTTTCTGGATCAACTCTGCTGCTGATATTCCTCCATGCCACCGTCTCAATCCATCCAGCATCACTTCTCTTGGTCTACCTCTGCCTCTCTTCCCCTCGATCTTTCCAGTTGTTACAATGTTCTCCAATGCCTCTCTTCTCATCACATGACCGAGGAAAGCTGTTTGTCTCTGTCTTATTGTTGTATATAATGTTCTAGTTTCATTAGCCTGTTTCAGGCAGTCGTCGTTAGTTACTCTGGCAGTCCAAGGAATTCGCAACATTCGTCTCAGGAACCACATCTCTGTTGCTTCTAATTTCTTCTTAATTTGTTCATTTACACTCCAAGATTCACTGCCATACAGCAAAACTGGTTCTACATAGCATTTCAGCACTCTCTTTCTTACATTCAGTGACAGTGACTTATTGCATAAGATACTCTTCATTTTATGAAATGCGGCTTTTGCCTGCCCTATTCTGCTCCTAATCTCTGTTGTACATCTTCCATCTGATGTTATAAATGCCCCTAGGTATCTAAAATTATCAACTTGGTTAAGGATTTTCCCTTCTATTTCTATGTCACATTTTGGTGTCACCATTTTCTTTGATATTATCATTGTTACTGTTTTCTTGATATTCAAGTTGAGTCCTTTCCTTGCACTCTCTGTTACTACAATGTCTAATAATTGTTGTAGGTCTGTTGAATTATCCGCCACCAATACTGTGTCATCTGCATAGCGTATATTATTTATATTATAACCTCCAACTAGTATTCCTGGCATCTCTTTGATCTCTCTCATTATTACTTCGCTATACAGGGAGAAAAGATCTGGTGACAAGACACACCCTTGTCGTACTCCTAGCTTTATCTGTTCGTAACTACCCTCTTTATTTCCCATTTTAATTGCTGCTACTTGGTTCCAGTAAATATTCTTTATTATTCTTAAATCTTTTCCATCAGTGTTGATATCTTCCAACATTTTAATCAGTTCATCATGTTTCACTTTATCAAATGCCTTAGTATAATCTATGAAGCACAAATATATGTCCCTCTGTTTCTCTATTGACCTTTCTATTAGTGTCCGCAATGTATAAATTGCATTGTTTGTGCCCTTTCCTTCCACAAATCCATACTGTTCTTCACTAATTTCCATTTTTATTTTCTTTTTGGTTCTTCTCATTATGATTCTGAGTAGAAGCTTAGTGATATGGTTTATAAGGTTAATTGTACGAAAATCTTCACAATCAATTGCTCCTGGTCGTATTGTGACAACAAGTATTGTGTTGTCACTCACTGCTTCATTTATTTATTCTCATCAATCATTCTCTGTTGAAGACAATTCACTCCTTCATTTATCTATTCACATCAACCATCCTCTATTACAGACAACTCACTGCTTCATTTATCTATTCTCATCAACAATTCTCTTTTGAAGACAACTCACTGCTTCATTTATCTATTCTTATCAACCACTCTCTGTTGAGGACAATTCACTGCTTCATGTATCTATTCTCATCAACCATTCTCTGCTGAATACAACTCACTGCTTCATTTATCTATTATTATCAACCAACCATTCTCTATTATAGACAACTCACTGCTTCATTTATCTATTCTCATCAACCATTCTCTGTTGTTGACAACTCACTGCTTCATTTACCTATTCTCATCAACAATTCTCTTTTGAAGACACCTCACTGCTTCACTTATCTATTCTCATCAACCATTCTCTGTTGAAGAAACTCACTGCTTCATTTATCTATTCTCATAAACTATTCTCTGTTGCAGACATCTAACTGCTTCATTTATCTATTCTCATCAACCATTCTCTGTTGAAGATAACTCACTGCTTCACTTATCTATTCTCATCAACAATTCTCTGTTGAAGACAATTAACTGCTTCATTTATCTATTCTGAACAACCATTCTCTGTTTGAGACAACTCACTGCTTCATTTACCTATTCTCATCAACCATCCTCTGTTTAAGACAACTCAGTACTTCATTTATCTATTCTCATCAACGAGCCTCTGTTGTAGACAACTCACTGCTTTATTTATCTGTTCTCATCAACCACTCTCTGTTGAGGACAATTCACTCCTTCATTTATCTATAATGATCAACCACTCTCTGTTGTAGACAACTCATTACTTCATTTATCTATTCTCATCAACCTTCCCCTGTTGAGGACAAATCACTGCTTTATGTATCTATTCTCATCAACCAATCTCTATTGAAGAGAACTCACTGCTTCATTTAGCTATTCTGATTAACCATTCTCTGCTGAAGACAACCCAACGCTTCATTAACACCTCTGGTGTCCCTAACTCTACTAATTGTTTACGAAAGTAAAGTGCCCGTTGCCACGACTTGATGTGTATGCTGCCTGTACCACATTCTATAGACCAATCAACGCTGGTTGGGTGATATGCTCAAATTTGCACCTGCCACCTCTACTTCGTGTGATATCTCCTGGTACCAGTATTAGCCCGGGTTGATGTGGCAGATTAATTCAGGTTTCAAAACATCACCATCTCCATGGAAATTTGAACACGAGACAAGTGAAATGTTAGAAATAGAATAGTTCATGTTGCTTGTACAATCTAAAATGCTAGAAACAGAATAGTTTATGTTGCTGGTACAATGTAAAATGTTAGAAGTAGAATATTTCATGTTGCATGTACAATGTAAAATGCTAGCTTGCTTCGCTTTGGAGGTCACGGGTGGCAAGAATCGCCTGGATCTTTTCTCCGGGGCATGCCGGTGTGCTGGGGAATGACCAGGCGGACAGATTGGCTGGCTCTGCAAAACTTGGTGGAGTATTGATGCATGACAAGGCAGACTTGGTTGCGACCTTGTGGGAGCACGTGTACACCTCGGAGGAGCAAATGGATCATCATGGTCTGGCAAGAATGAGGCAGCGAGGTGTGACGAGGGGATCTGGCCGACGCTCGGCGCTCAGAGGAAAGGCGAGATGGGCATATAATCATATTACTACTGGTACTAGTGGTGTCGGAACTCTTCGCTGGCTGCTGAGGTTGGGAACGGAGAACCTATAGGAATGCCCCGAATGCTGTGATGTCGGTTCCTAGATCAATCAATCAATCAATCATGTAAAATGCTAGAAATATAATATAATAGCTGCAGGAACGCTTAACACTTTGAATAAAATTTGGTGGAACTGCGGTAAAGCTGTGAAAATCTAAACAATATAAAATGACACAAAGTAGTGCAGTTTTGCATAACAGAATTACGACACATACAGGACATTGCGACGATTAGCCTTCATCAGCAAACGAACACATACACAAAACACAACATATAGTCACGGAGAAGATCCTCCAGTGACTACATTAGACATTAGACTATACACAGCTCGGAATTCTGAGGTAAATAAGAACATTTTTTTCCAATTTTCATGTTATCTTCATTGCTTTAATTTTTTCATCTTTTTATTCTTCTCAACCTGTCATTACGTCTTAATGTAGTCACCGGAGGTCTTCTCCGTGACTATATGTTGTGTTTTGTGTATGTATTTGTTGGCTGATGAAGGTTAGTCGCCGCAACGTCCTGTATGTGTCGCAATTTTATTATGTAAAGCTGTACTACTTTGTGTCATTTTATATTGTTAACAATTTGGAAAACAAATACAACATGACAGCTTCGTGATATAACATGAAACAACATGATTCAGCATGATAGTTTTACAACACAATGTGATACAGCATGGAGATTTTATAATAGAACATGATAGTGTCATGATACAACATGATACAGTATGATACATTCATGATACAAAATAATACAATCATGATGCAACATGATACAATGTGATATTTTCATAATACATCACAATACACCATAAAATAACATGATAAACATAACAGCTTTATGATACAACATAACACATCATGATACCTTCATGATACAACATAATACAATTGCGATGCAACATGATAAAGCATCATACCTTCGTGATACAACATAATATATTCATGATACAACATAATACAATCATGATATAATATAATACATCACGATACCTTCATGATAAACATAATATTTTCATGATACAACAATAGACAATCATGATGCAACATGATACAACATAATACATTCATGATACAACATGATACAACATGATAAAGAATGATACATTATGATACAAAATAATAAATCATGGTGCAGCATGATACAATGTGATAAACATGATAAAGCATCATACAACATGAGAAAGCAAGACACAACATCATGCAATATGATTCATCATGGTACAACTTAATACAGCATGATACAACATGGTATATTCTGATACAAGATACTACATTCTGATAAACCTGATACAACATCAATGCCACGGGGTAATTGAAGGACACAGGGTCATACGTGCGCTGAGTATTTTTTTATTTTTTTTATTGTCCGCATATCCTTTACAGGACTTCGCTGTCAACATCAGCATCTTTCAGCGGATTGTTGATTTCCTGGCAAGATTACGATCAGTAATTTGCCATTACTTTCTGAGCGACCGGTTCACATACCCCGTAAGTTACCGACGCGGAGAGAACCACTACCGATTTTCGCGTCACCTACGAGAGTATACGAGATTACGGAGAAAGTCGTGTAACCTCTAGACCAGGGAGACGCGCTGAGTTTACTAATCTTTAATATTTACGTTGCTGATATGTTGACTTGTTTTTATAAAGTGTATGTATTCGTATAACTCGCTTACACTCGGGAAATAAATGACCGCAGACCCCGAGGTAGACCAAGAAGGCGTTGGAGAGATAATACATGTACAGACCTACAAGCACTTGGAATCAAAGACTGGCAAGAGAGGGTCAACCAGAGAGACGAATGCAGACGGATTGTATCTGCAGCAAAGAACCTCAATGGCTCGGAACGCTGAAGAAGAAGAAGAAGAAGAAGAAGAAGAAGAAGAAGAAGAAGAAGAAGAAGAAGAAGAAGAAGAAGAAGAAGAAGAAGAAGAAGAAGAAGAAGAAGAAGAAGAAGAAGAAGAAGAAGAAGAAGAAGAAGAAGAAAAAGAAGAAGAAGAAGAAGAAGAAGAAGAAGAAGAAGAAGAAGAAGAAGAAGAAGAAGAAGAAGAAGAAGAAGAAGAAGAAGAAGAAGAAGAAGAAGAAGAAGAAGAAGAAGAAGGAGAAAAAGGAGAAGGAGAAGGAGAAGGAGAAAAAGGAGAAGGAGAAGGAGAAGGTGAAGGAGAATATATTCGTTTATGATTTCTTTCTCTTGATCTCCCTCCGTGAACTTGATATTGAACTATACATTCAAAACCAGCATTACAGTTAGTTACATTTAAATGTTACTCGTTTCTTCTGAACACACTCAAACTATACACAGCTAGAACTCAATACTTAGCAACTCGACTCATTTTGGTGTTTTTTTCGTGTTTCTATGTTTAATCATAATACAGTTTATATACTCTACCGCTTGTTTCACATTACTGTCGAATAACTAAAAACTCGACACATAGATATTTATTATAATAGCGGCATAGTGTGTGGCCATCGCTTGGAAGAGACTCTGTCCCCTGCCCAGAGACTCTCTCTGCCGTCTTCATGTAAGACGTGAATCTGTGAACCAGCTCCATCTTCACGCTGAGTTGCGTGAAGCTGTATATTCTATCTACTCAGTACTGCATGACCTAATATAGAATCATGGCAATCATACAGCATGATACATCCATAATAAAGCATGGTGCGATATAATACAACAGTTCGCAGCGTGATACATCAATAATAAAGCTTGATACAACATGATGCGTGGTCTTGAGGTATGGTGTTACTTCTAGTAATCACGTCTAGTAATAATAGTCCCCCTGGTCTCTGGGTAGTGAGATCGGACACCCGTGTGTGTTGTTGCGCACGTAAAACATCCCTTGGCAGTTGGAAATCGAAAAAGAGGAGCCTAACAGCGCTGCCCAGGCAAAATTTGGAGTTAAAAATCTACCCAAAGTATTTCAGGATCCTCGCAGGTGCTACGGAGTTCGTGCATTGAGATGAGTTTCTCCGGACTCAGGCTTGAGTTAGGAGAAGAACGGAGCACTTATGTGTTACACCCGCGTGCTTTGATGTTGATCCGTCGACTAAACTAAACCATTTGATAAAACATGATATAGCATGATACAACATGATAAGCATGTTACAACATGATAAAGCATAATACAACATAATACAGTATGATACAACATGATACAGCATGCAACAACATGAATCAATATGCTTACAAAAAGATACAATGTGATACGATATGATACAATATGATAAAACGTGATACATCATGATGCAACATGATACAATATTATACTACTTGATACATTATGATAAAACATGGTACAACACGACGCTACATGATACAACATGGAGAAATACGATACAAGTCTATACAACGTGATCCAAAATGATACAGCGACATACTGCATGATACATCCATAGTAAAGCATGATACAACATCTTACAAAATGATACTTCCATAGTAAAGCATGAGAAAACATGATATAACATGATAAAGCATGACGTGATACAGCAAAATACAACATGAATCAGCATGATGCAAATGATAAAACATTATACAACATCTGTCACTGTCAACTGTCATTTACTGCCAATATAGTACCTTGCGGTGTATGGCAGAGGGGTCTTTGAGCCTGAGGAATTAAGGCCGCCTGGCTAGTGCAGTCGCCGCCAACTGTGCAGGTTAGGATTTTTGTTTGCCCCCGACAGAAAAAAATTCCACACCTTACCGAGGGATCGAACCCGGGTCTCCCGAAGAAGAGTCCTGCGTTCTAGCCACTCGGCCAGCCGCTCCTCATTATTATACAACATCAAAGGATATTAAAACTTAATACAGCATGATACAAATGATACAACGTGACACAACACAATACATTACGATACAGCATGGTACGACGACATACAGTATGATAGAACATGATACATCATAATGCAACATGACACAACATGATCCATTCATGATACAACATAACACATTCATTCATGTTGCAGCGCCTTAGAAGATTAAAATGTGAAGGAAAACAAGCTGTGGACCTCAAAAACAAACAATCAATAAGAGTGGAGAGAAGGTCATCGGCCCGGAAGTCATTATCTCATGATTACAACACGCTGGCTCCTGACATTAAAGGGCTAGTTTGTGTTTGTCGGGAGTGCCTGGTCGCGTGCACCTGTCAGTCATTCTACATGGCTCAGTCATGGGTTCTAGAGGGGAACGGGAATTGCCAGAGAAGTCTGTCGTTTGGAGGGTTACAGGCGGTAAGAATTAGGTTTCAGGGTGGCGTTTGATGGTCTTAAAAGGGTAACCTAGTCTGTCTGCCTGCCTGTCTGTCTGTCTAGATCTATCTGTATATTTGTCTGTGTCCTCTTCTTCTAGACACGGCAAGAACCAGGCGTGAATTCACCAGCTCTCCTTACTCAACAAACTGTTACTAATTAATCAGAATGCTATTTATGTCACTGGTTCGTTTCAAACCCGTGTTTACAGTGTAATTAACCATATGTGAGTTTCTGTGACTGTGAGAAGATAGAGATTTCGTTGTATTTCACCAATTGTCGATATTTGACAAGGTAAGATTTAGATAGCCACTCGCAGGTAGCCACAGACAAACTAAATCACGCGACAAACAAACACGTTTTACCTGTTTGTTTACTAAAACTATTGGAGCTGATCGTTCTGTCAAATGACATAATGGCTTTTAGCCTGCGTACAACATCACTGTCCAACCGCTATTAATTGGCAAACAAAGGTAAAACGTGAGTAAAGGTAGCGTGAAAATAACCTCAGCGTCAGAATGGTTGTACACCTTCAACACCAATTACAAACAGTAAAGTATCAGGTATTTAATGCGACGATGCGGGGGTACGATGCATAAATAACATTAGATATGCAGATGATACAGTATTGATTGCAGATAATGAACAGGACCTGCAAAATTTAGTAGATGCGGTTGTTGTACACAGTGAACAACTAGGGTTAGAATTAAATTGTAAAAAGACACAGATTGTGGTCGTCACTAGGAAGAACGAAATACCACAATGTAATATACAAGTAAATGGGAATATTCTTCAACAAGTGGATAGGTACAATTATCTCGGAATAGTAATAACATCTTATGGGAGATGCCTTGAAGAGATTAGAACAGGAATCGATCTGTGTCACTAGGAAGAACGAAATACCACAATGTAATATACAAGTAAATGGGAATATTCTTCATCAAGAGGATAGGTACAATTATCTCGGAATAGTAATAACATCTTATGGGAGATGCCTTGAAGAGATTAGAACAGGAATCGATCTGTTTCACTAGGAAGAACGAAATACCACAATGTAATATACAAGTAAATGGGAATATTCTTCAACAAGTGGATATGTTCAATTATCTCGGAACAGTAATAACATCTGATGGGAGATGCCTTGAAGACATTAGAACAAGAATCGCCATGGCAAAAGTAGCCTTTAGCAAGATGAAAAACATACTGACCAATAAAAAGATGTCAATTGAAACGAGAAAAAGAGTGTTGAGGGGATACATAGAGCCTGTTCTTTTATATGGATGTGAAGATTGGACAATGAGCAGTCAAGCTGAAAAACATCTGATGGCTGTAGAAATGTGGTTTCTGAGGAAAATGCAAAGAATACCATGGGCAGACAGAAAAACCAATGAACAAGTCCTTCAAGAAACAAATGAAGATCGTAAACTGATTAGAGACATTAGACGCAGACAGTCAAAACTTTTTGGGCATGTTATGAGAAGAAATGATTTGGAGAACTTGGTGACAACTGGTAAGATCGAAGGGTACAGACCAAGAGGAGGACCTAGAAGCAAACACCTGGATGGCTTGGCCTCGTGGCATGGTTGAGACAGGAACACAGAGCTGATCCACGACTCTGGTGATCGAGTGAGATGGCAAAACATGACAACCCACGCTTACCGGCATGGCTCATGATGGATGGATGGGTTTAATGCGACCTTGACATCAGTATAAAGAATGCACGACGAGCTGGCATAGGCGTTCATGTCTCGCCACAGATCTCGGTCTTTGGTGTTTTGGATCAACTCTGCTGATATTTCTCCATGTCACCGTCTCATTCCATCTAGCATTCAGTTCTCTTGGACTGCCTCTGCCTATCTTTCCCATGATCTTTCCAGTTGTCACGATGTACTCCCAATGCCTCTCTTCTCATCACATGACCAAAGAAAGCTGCTTGTCTCTTTCTTATTGTTGTATATAATGTTGTACATTTGTTAGGGTCCTCTACTTGAGAGTGTTGGCCATCATGGATCATAACTTTAGGAATGCAAAATCCAAACTGCACCTCCCAATTGTAGAGGATGAAAAACACACCAGGGTGTGGCATACTGGAGACCGAGTATCCACCTAGATAAGTGGAAAATTCTGCAGCTGAGCAGAGCAGGGCACTCATTTGTCTTGACAGTCGAAAATGGCTATCAAAGACAGACGGAAAAGGCCCCCCCCCCCCCCACCCTGCCGTGGAAGCCAAGAGGAAACAACCACAATATCTTTCCAAGAGTATCCACATTTTAGAGCAATCCGGACCTGCTTAACAATTCAAAAGTCATTGATTTACAGTCTGAACACTGTGCCATAAATACATCAATTTGAATCACTCATTGTTTGGCTGAATCGCACTGTTAAAACACTAGTCGTGGACCTATTCAGGCTTCGGAAGACAGGATGAAAAAATTTGTTATTGTCTGTAACTCCAACATTATTTAAACAATTAAGAAGGCATATATACTTCTTCAAAACAAAATCCACCATATCAGGGAAATGACTGACACTTTACAAACAGCCATCCATGAGTTAATGTTATAGAGTGTACAGTCACTTGATGATGGAGGCCAGATAAACCCGGTTCATGGAAGTTGTAGAGATGTGTATGACTAAAATATGTTTGTCAAATGTTAGTTACATTTCCATCTAAAGGATGTAACAGTCAATTCCAACAGTTTTAGCTGTTTGTGATTCTTGGGCAAGTTTTCGTTCAGTAGTTTGCCATTGTTTTCTGAATGACTAGCGCACATACTATTGTATGGAAAACAACACAAAGCGGCCTGCTTCCAAATCGCCTACATGTGACGGAATCTCATATGACCACATTTTTTAAAATGCTAACGAGACCAGCACTACTACAACAACTACCGCCACAGAAGCCACAAGTAAATCAACAAAAACAAACAAGCAAGACGACTGTAACTAGTGAATGCAACACTCCAGACAGACACGCCAGCAGCGAGAGATCAAAATAGAGAACTGTGCAACACATGTCATCATTGGTGACTCTCTGGTAAGGAGAATCTATAGTGAACGTGTGTCAACAGTTGGTAGCGTGACAGTATAGTTCTACCCTCTACCAAGCATAGACATTGATAGACTGACACTCGCAGAACCACAATAAACGACATGATTAGAACAATAGATCGTGTTGATATTAATAACATTATAAATAATAAAATCATAAGCACCACACATTTATCCACATTGGAAGTTTATAAAGTAGTAAATTTCCCAATGTATCTATTTATTTGTCATCAATTATACCGCATAGATATGGATTTCGGCATCGTATCCCGATGCAGCAAATCAAACAACAAAAATGTAGTGGACAAAGAAATATACATTTTATTAATCATACGACATATTTTACATAACCGTCCGGGTAACCCCCCCCCCCCCTCCCCCTAAAAAAAAGATGTACACAGACCAAACACACAGTTCTAAGACAGTGTCACAGAACGCCGCGTTGCCATCACAGAATACTTTCTCGGTCTATATATCTGATGGGCAAATTAGAGGAATAAAGATATAATCACGTTTCTCAACGTCTATCCAGCCATGATGTAAGGTTGCACACAAAGCTGGAAAGTAAATACAACCACCATGGTTTGCTGACTACGTGGGAATGAGTTAAGTTTGACGCTAGCACCTTTCACCAACATAATACAGGTGGGTGTCGATAAGACCACGGTCACATGTATGGTTAGACGCTCAGGCAGACATGAGACGTTCAGGCGGAGACGATAGTTGGCCTACGGCCGTCACGCTGACAAATATGCCCATCCAAAGGAGCGGTTGAATAGAAGCAATTAATTACCTGTAGAAAGTGTCAGATGGAGAATGAAATACCACCGCCGGTCAGATGTACTGCCGACAGCGCTGAATGAATGCAGTGTTAAACGGATAGCGGCCGGCAATTAAAACTGGGATTATGTATCTTTAAAGAGATGCAGACGGCGCCAAAGAGATAATGGCGTTTGTTGTACTTAGTATAAATACACTTGCCTAGATCGATTTACTTCACATTCGACAGATTTTAAGCAGTTATGAAACATCTCAACATATACTATCTTTATAGAGATGTCTGAATCTTGTGCTGTTAGAAGTGTCTAGGAAAATTAGTTAAAGCCTGTAAACTTTGGGACCTTCATCGGTCGGCTGTTGTAGGCTAGTTCTTTGAGACTATCAGTATCTCTGAGTACTGATATAGTGAACTAGTATTCTAAAGTTTACTGTTTATAACATATTGCTATAAGTGTTGCTCTTACTATACCCGTAGGAATATACGATGCTAGGACTATGCTCCTTGCATACTCTTTTAATGTTTATATGTCTCATTATGTATGTATACAATATTATTACTAACTCATTGTTATGTCATTATTAGAAATATCACTATATGCCTATTTTGACTTTGCATACTTTATATTGAATGGATGTTTGAGATGCAAATTGTCATCTGGTAACTCATTAGGTGGAATTGGGCGTTGTGCTATTTGTAGTGTCAGTTGCGGGAAATTTGAATAAGAAGGTTGATCGTCCCATAGCAATTAATAAGCTAAATCAATTTGCAACACCTTTAAATGTCATATCGGAAGTGACGTGGTCTTTACATTATATTACACTTGCCAACCAGGAATCAGTGAGATAGCAAGGATGAGTTACATATAGGCCATCGCAACATCTATCTTTGGCTCGGTAGATTATTATCCGAGCTGCTAGTACCACTGCCAAACAATTTCATGTGTTTGGAATAACAGAAGGACGTCTCAACAACAAAATAACTGACTCTGAAATCACTCTTAAGATGTCTAAGGTAATTCGGATAGAAAAACAAAATCAAAATAAATTAGAAACAGGCATGGCTGTTTACATTTTAAATTATCTCAGCTCTTTCCGTAGAAGTGATCTGGGAACCGTGAGTACTAGGGGGATTATACTGAAAACCTTTACAGTGTGATATAAATTATAATAACCATATCATCGTCTTGTAACCTCTCAATATTCTTGTTAAAGATGGCAAGAGTGTTAAGTACGTGACATCACGGTGCTTGACGGACTACGATGACGTCATAAAGACAGTTTAAAGATGGCCGCCGTACTTTTGAAGTGCACTAAAGAGAAGCAGCGTTCTGTTATTCGTTTCTTTTGTTTTCAGTAAGTGACGGGGTGAAATCTATAGAAATACATCGGCGAATGAAGGTCCAGTATGGTGATGCATGCCTGTCTCTGTAGAAAGTGTATGAGTAGAATAGGAAGTTTGAAAACTTTTCGGTCCGATGAAGAGGTACATCAGGTTGTGCATCAGTGGTTACACACGCGACCAATAGTATACTTTTCTATAGCACTGAAGGACTTGCGTTGAACTCAGTGGTGACTACATCGAAAAATGATACATTTGCTCTTTACTATTTCAGAATATATTCACACACACACACACACACACACACACACACACACACACACACACACACACACACACACACACACACACACACAAATTAATGTTGTCATTTTGAGCTTCCTCGTATAAATGCATTTCGTCAGAGGTGAAGCCATTCAGCCAGCAACCGTTTCTCTTTGGAAACCTATATCAACATCCTTGTACAGATGATATGACAGCTTCGCCACAATGATGGGTAGAATATTTAAGGCAGGTAGAGAAATTATGATTCTATGTGACTTTAACATTGGTATTAGTAACCAGGCATGGGACAATATCATTCTATCGAATAAATTAAAGCAACTAATTAAACGTCCCACAAGAGTTACAGAAAGATTTTACTTAATTTATGTCCCTGTTAATGCAATTAGTAACCATTACTCTGTATGTTGCACATGTGATAAGTTGTCTTTGTTAAGTAACCTCCGTCAAAATGTCCGCATTGTTCATTTTGGCTTTCCAATGAATGCCCAGTGTTCGTCTGTAAAACCATATCTCCAAGGCTTCGGGGAATTTTTGTCGCCTGTTTACTAATTGATTTATTTGATTCTTTCGGGATATGAGATTTAAAGATTGAATGCAACCCACTATTGGCAAAGCTGATCATATTCCCGTACGAACCTAAGGTCTTGTCCACGTCAATATGCAAGCACTTTAGTGATTCCATATTGACATGGACAAGGCCTTAGGTTCATACCGTTGCCAGTAGTGTTTACTAATTGTCCAGGATTTGCAGCCCTATGTTAAAACTGGATCTATGTAGAAAGCTGGAACTCTTTTCCTATCTTCCAAGGACAAGAACCCTTGCATAAAATGTTATTCTTTTGATAGAACGCAGTTTTTACTTGTATATTGTTTCTCTGGGATGCATCTTACATCTGATGTTATCCATGAGCTAGATATCTAAATTTCCCCACTTCTTTCAAAAATAGCATTATTTACTGTTGTGATATATTACAATTCAATCATCCCACGCACTTCTGTACTGGGCGAAATCCCAGTTCAAAAACTGTAACGCTGAACCAGTGTGACACGTCTATGAATACCTTGGCATGTTTAATTATAGTAAGTTACGTCCTAAAACAATTTGACACAAGCGACCGATGTAGTAAGATATAAAAATAGATTTGTCGTGGACTAGGAAACCAGTCCTTGAATTAATGAATCGCACTACCACAACCCAATGTTGATGGACGACTTTGAGTGTCACGGCATAGGTTCAAGGTTGGAGTGAAATAATTTCTTAACGCGAACATGTCGTTGCTAGGAACCACAGCAAAATTAACAACAAAGCTTCGAGAAGAAATGTCGACACACTGCGGTCACGAAAAGGATAAATACAATTGGTAGGTTGTGAATGGTTGTGACGTGGTAGCAATTGTTGGTGACGTAGTCAGCGCTGGCCAGCCTAACAGAAAGTGGGGAAAACTGTTTGAATCCTTAACATTTTGAACCAGTACTGAAAGGACACAACAGACTTTCGTCTGTTCTTTTCACTATTACGTCAATCCTAATATTTCGATTCTTCTTTTACCTACCCTAAGCTCTCTTGGATTTCATGGTAAAGTGTATCACTTTAAAGATTTTTTATAATACTGAAAATGTGAAAAAGGTGTCGTGTTATATAGTGAAATTTGTGCCCGTGAAATTATTATGTGTTATGTCATTTATGATTACTGATTTTTGTCGCTCGCTATAAACAACTTTTAAATGAATTACCATACTAAGTCAACCTGTATATTGCCAAGGTTGGACTCTCTTCTCTTAGGATGGAGTATTCTGAAAGCTACAGGAGTTTCATCTTGCTCTAAATACAAATCGTTATCTTTTACTTCTTGATCTTTAGTAAATTGCAAAATCTGCTCATCATTGGCTGTGAAAACCATGTCTTGATTCTTGCGCTTCATAATGAGTCTTCTTCGTACTGTAGAGACTATTCTTATAGGTTGCTGTCTGGACATGATGTGCACTTATTCAACTTACACACATCTTTTTCATAACTAGTGCTCTTAGAATATTCAAGGGATATAATATATTCGTACTGAAGATGATTTCTCATGTTAAAAGGAAACACTTGTTAGATAGTGCGTGTTTTGCAGGACGTTGCATTAAAGGCCAGCATGAAATTTGTGCCATATTTAGCCTGACGGTTATTTACGTTCAGTGCTATGCCAAATTGTGAAGTGAACACCAGAAGGCTAGGTTCGGTGGGTTTATGTTGCAATTATATGTTCGTGGAATGGACAGATGTTAGAATTTGCGTCTTTAACCCCTATATAATGGTGATGGGCTGAAAGGGCGATCCGACGTTCAGTGTGTTAGAATTTTTGTTGACATGATGAGATATTTATCTGAAAAACCTCTCTGGGTGATTCTTATGTTCATGATTTATGACAAGATTGATGTGTTATTTCTGTTGTATGTTTCACAATTGCGCATAGTGGATTATTGATGACTTTTGAGGAGTTATGGACATGACGGAAAATGACAGGACTTAATAAAATAAGACGTCTGCTTTGCACAAGACGATACTTTTCCTATTATTATCGTTCTGAGTGAGCTTGAAAATCGTATTCATGAGGTGGCGTGTATCTTGTTTAACGTCAATATTCCCCTGTGACGATTCGTCGTCACTTGATGACAATACTGTTCATTGTTACGTCATTTGCTCAACTGGATGTCCCTGAGTCTTCTTGATTGCTTTGTTTTGTTTTGATCTCATACAAGCATGATGTAACATCACAACGGACAATTAGTTTAATGGACATTTGCCATAATGAATGTTTATTGTAATCGATCATTTTTCTCAAGAGATGATTAATTTAAAGGAGATTTACCATAACAAATGATTATTGTAATCAATCATTTTTCTCAGCAGGTATCTGCCACAATATATGATTGTTATAACCTAACGATTATTTCCATAGATGATTGTTACAGTGATTGCTTTTCGCAACACAGATGTTTACCATCACATGATGTGATTGGGCTAAAAGTAACATGATCTTTTTCCCATATTGATAGGAATGTCCTGGAAGATCCAAATAACTCCTATTGTTTATTTCAGATGATGTATCGTTGCTGTATAATAAATCCACACATAACATAACACCACAGTAATTTGATATACTTTGCAGGGATATAGCTATTTGTTTTTGTTCAATCAACAGAGAGCTGAAGGTAGGTGGGCTTTTTGCGATATCCTATGTAACAATTTGTGTCTGGCTCAAGGGCTGAGGACGGATGAAGATTATGCCTCAAACTGCATATATAAATGAGGTTATTTTAGTTATTATGGAGTGATGAGAATGAAACCGCCTTCGCACCGCTGAAGTGGAAGTCTTGCCATTTTCCATCTGCCGCCATATTCAGCCATGTCCTAGAGTGTCGCCTGAAGAAAAATGTTAAGTACTAACGAACATTATACACTAAAACGCATACACCCACATAGTCTGTGAAGTTAACTAAAGAGCAATAACACCTATTGACATCTGTTGTGGAGGTTCTTCGCTGGAGGCAGAAGAATGAACCATGAACTATTTTTAATTTTCTTCTTCTTCTTCTTCTTATTCTTCTTCTGCGTTCATCCGGAATATTTTTTTTCAGATGTAATTGCGGTGTGTCTTGTTAGGCACCCTTGGGCCGAAATCCTTTGACCAACACATCCGACTTTAGCGTGCATTTTGACCAGGTTAGCAATCCTGGGGGCTCTCACTTTTGTGGTTCCATCCATATCTCAGCTGGTCAAGGCAGAATGGTCAAAGAAATCACGTCAAACCTAAAGCGAAGGAACGGCCAGCCCATGGGCATTCCCCGCTATCCAAGGAGGCTTCCATAATTGTAGAGCCGGCACATATTGCTCTGATACTGGGCTCACCCGAGGAATCGCCACATCCTGCTCATGACTGCTTTAATTCCTCTCTTCCATGTATTGGGCATTTCGTTGTGCCACTTGTCGCTCCCCACACAAACCAGGGATTGACAGTCTGCGGACGACATCCACTCATCAAGCGTTCGCTTCGGACTACCACGTGATGGATTCGCTAGCCAAGCGTTCCATTTCGTGTTTTTGAGACCTATTTCCACCTTTGACTGCGCTCACTCTGTGAGTATAGATACATACTTTCATCTTAACCACTTCGTGCGACTGAACCGCTTTTCCACCTTAAGTGCTGCTCACAAGGAAGGCTACATGTGCTGCCGGCTCAGCGCCTTACCTCCATGCATCAGAGAGGGAGAACGACCAGGCCCTCTCATCCGGGGATCCCTCATATCCCCCAGCTGAGAGCCTTCGAACAAGTATCTGAACTAAGCATGTAGCGTGCTCAGCATCTCACCCCCATTTTTCGGTAGGTGAGTGTCAGCCCGGCTCTCACATCCTAGGGTTTATGGCTTAGAGGAGTTCAGCCATATCCGCTACTGGGAGCCTAAGAGTATGTGTCCGGACCAAGAATTGCTGCGTTTGTGCGCCTGATTTGACCTTTCGACTGCTATCCTCAGTCTACCTGCGGAACACCAGGTTGTGTCTCTCTCAGTCAGATCCCTCACACAAATCCTGTCCGACACATAGTTGTGCTTCCGTCGGCATAGCTCTTGGGGTCATTGGGACACGCAATTCTCTCCCCCCCCCCCCCCCCCCCAGCACGGCAAGGTGGAGACACATCGGCGGAAATTATTTTTAATGATAGTTAAGAACAATTTTCACGAAAGGAGTTCACTGGTGGAATGTGCAAAATAGTGTTGATTTCATTCTGTAAAGATCCATGACATTCATACTCCACCAGAGGTTCATTCAATACATTTGGAAAATACCACTTGTGCTTGTGTTGAATTAATTGTTGATGAATTTAGCAGTTGTTATATGTGGCTATTTGTTCCAACAGATATTGTGAAAATGTATTTAATGGGAGTCCTGAGTGGCTGGGTGATAACGCGGGTAAAAATTTAATTAAAGAGTGGAGTTTATTCCTCTGGTTTTTCCCGGTGACTACCCAGGACTCCCCCTGCCTTGTAAACGGAAGCTCAGTTTGTTTATTCATACTATTTAGAGTGGAGAAGTATTCCATAATAATTCTCTGAACACTCTTGGGGGAATTGAGCCATTTGCTGGCTTCCTGACACAGGGTGAACTTTGTCTTGTTTATCAATAACCCGGACCCTAGACATCTTGAATTGTATCTTTTTGTTTTCTCTTTCACGCCATAACTGTAATTGTACATTTCGGCGCAATGTATTTCTTAGAGAGTGTTGAGGTGCTACATAGAACCTGTACTTGTGTACGGATGTGAAGCTTGGACAATGAGCAGTCAAGGTGAAAAACATCTGATGGCTGTAGAAATGTGGTTTCTGAGGAAAATGCAAAGGATACCATGGACAGCCAGAAAGACCAATGAACAAGTCCTTCAAGAAACAAATGAAGATCGTAAACTGATTAGAGATATTAGACGCAGACTGTCAAAAAAATTTTGGGGATGTTATGAGAAGAAATGAATTGGAGAACTTGGTGACAACTGGTAAGATCGAAGGGAACAGACCAAGAGGAAGATCTAGAAGCAAATACCTGGATCGCTTGGTCTCGTGGCATGGTCGAGACAGAAACACTGAGCTGATCCACGACTCTGGTGATCGAGTGAGATGGCAAAACATGACTGCCCACGCTTACCGGCATGGCACATGATGGATAGATTTCTTAGACATCACCGTGACTTCTGTCTTTATATTATGCAAGCTAATTCACACTCACAAAGAAAACAAAAACATTGTTTTGAATGCTGTAAGTTAAGTACCCACTAATTACCTTTACATCATGAGTGGCACAGCATACACCCCCTCTCACTTCTTCCCTCCCAACAACACTATCTGCCTGGCATGGGTTATTGTCCTCCCATTAGGACATCTACTGGCGACACTTGTGCACCTTTCTACAGGCACGCACACCGCTGCTTCAGTCTAGAGTTTCCAGCACATCAAATATTCATGTAATATCCGGCCCAGCAGCACGCCGAATGACAGGCCTTTCATTAAGGAAGTGTTTGGCAAAGATTTGTCCACGCCCTGCTAGAGATAGTGTTACCTTGTTTCTGTCATAAGTTGTTACTGTAACTCTGTGTATTTCAGGCTTAATGACTGTGGGGTGTTTGAAAATATTGCCGTTCCAAGTTTTGTATTCACCGTCTGTGGAGTTCATGCAACATAAATTATGAATACAAAAATTGGAACGGCAATATTTTCAAACACCCCACAGTCATTAAAAATACACAATTTACGTCCCCAAGTCAAGGATGAGAAGTCAACATTTTAGTCCAACTGACCGGTGTAGGAGTTGAACCCACTACCTCAGCATCATCGCACCGGAAGTTTAAGAGCTAGCACTCATATGTTGTGAGTGCGTGAAGTGTTAGGGCCGTGACATCGTGTAACCCTAGAACACGGTGGAGTAAGTGGTCAGTCTTCCCTTCTGTATGGAACGACTGAAGCTGACAGCGAAACTCGTAGCCGAACACACTCATGCCACATTCAAGTTAACACCTTAAACTACTGCTCCAATGTCCCGGGTCGTCAGCTGTGATCGCACTCTGAGACGGGTATGCCTGGATGAAGTAGGGGGCTGAGTGGTCTCGGGTTATAGGGTCCGCCTCGAGTGCTGGAGGTCCCGGGTTTAAGCCCCGATGAGGGCCGGGATTTGTTTCACGTGGACTTCTAGTAACAAAATTTCCCCTGGTGTCTCGGTAGTGAGATCGGACGCCCGTGTGTAATGTTGGGCACGTAAAAAAATATCCATTGGCAGCTGGAAATCTAAAAAAAAAAGTAGCCTAACGGCGCTGACCAGGCAAAATTTCGAGTTAAGAATCTACCCAAAGTATTTCCGGCCCTCACTGGGGCTTGAACCCGGGACCGACATTATGTGGTCAACCGTGGTAATTTCTCTGGTACCCTTTTAAGGCTGGGACGACCAGGAAGCTAAATCAATTTGTAAATATTCGCCTACGTTATGAATTCAACCCTGGCCATGTGGACAGAATAATATGTCGTATTTCATGGAAACAAAAACAATCAAATACAAAGACTCTAGAATAACTGGGAATGAAAATAAAGTTGATGAACAAACTAAACAGAGGAAAGTGAAATATTTCGGCCAAGTTATATGACATAATACTCTTTAAAATCCTTACTGGAGGGTAAGGTTGAATGCAATCGAGTAAGAGGAAAACAGCGATTCAAGTGGGAAGATAATATCAATAGATGCACGAACAGCAATCTCAGACAGAATATAGTCAGGGCGAGAGATAGACAGTGTTGGAGATCCATTGCATCCAACCTTCATTGTAGAGACGGAACCAGATTGATTGATATGTATTCGAACACTTGCTTATCATATCGATAAGCAACCGTTCTGGTTACTGACAAACGCCGGCTAAACAATACATTCATTATTTGCATTTTAGCAGTATTGTTAGACAGTGAAAGGCGATACGATCAAAATTTGGCGACAAGGGAAATCCATTTCGAAACGATGTTCTTATGTTAAGCTCTGTCTGATGTATGCAGTTATTCATAGATTGCTATTAAATTAGTTGATGGTTTGCAGACAGGAGCTCTGGAGCACTATACACAATTGGTGCTTTCCCACCACAAAGACAAAGCTGTCTAGACGCGGCAACCAGGGAAATACACTCGCATGCAGGGAAAATCGACTGATATCATTCATTGTCCCCTTTTACATTCTACCTCAGAGTGAAATATAGAGTGACATGGCATGGTTGATAAACAATAGCAAAACTCAGTCTGAATTGATAACAAACACAACAACAAAACTAACAAACAACCAAACCAAAAAACGATACAAGTAGAAATATCCCGGTGTATGCTTTTACATTGACAAAAGGAATAGACTATGTTGTAGTTTAGAAATCATAGAACCTCAAAGAAATACATGAATTGTATTTGAAATTGTATTGTATTTGTGTTTCATTTTGCTTCATATTTGGCGTTTGATCGCTTTGTGTAGAAGAGTCCTATATTCTACGGTATCGCTACAGTTAAACTCCATGAAGAACAGAACACAGAAGAAGAACCAACGGCAAATTACACCATGAAAGAACTCCTATTTGCGGACGATTAAGCACTATTTGCAAGATTTGAATCAAACCTAAGTCTACATAAATACTTCAAACGAAGTGGGCAATGAATACGACATGAAAAGTGTTAATAACAGCGCTAAATTTCATTAGAAAAGAAGCAAGTGAAATGTTTCGGCAATATAACTAGGCTACCAACTGACAGTACACCACAACAAGCAATGATATACAGACTTGAGACTAAATGAGACCAGAAGAAGAGACCGACCATGTAAAAGATGGACAGAAGGAATAATAGAGTCCATGGGAATCTCGATATATGGTACCCATAAACGGGCACAACACTCTCTCACTGTTTATCCAAAACCTCGACACCGCAAGATACAAGAGGAACAAGATGAGATGAGATTATGAAATTAACTTCAGTCTATCCTATACCTAAACCAACAACTATTATTGTGGCTATAACTTAACTCCAGTCTATCCTATACCTAAACCAAGAACTATTATTGTGGCTATAACTTAACTCCAGTCTATCCTATACCTAAACCAGCAACTATTAATGTGGATATAACTTAACTCCAGTCTATCCTCTACCTAAACTAGCAACTATTATTGTGGATATAACTTAACTCCAGTCTATCCTCTACCTAAACTAGCAACTATTATTGTGGATATAACTTAACTCCAGTCTATCTTATACCTAAACCAGCAACTATTAATGTGGATATAACTTAACTCCAGTCTATCCTATACCTAAACCAGCAACTATTAATGTGTGTCAGAGCCTAACATGGTATAGCTATGCAGCAACATCGTTACGACACCCGGCGGACAAGAATTGTCGGCTGGCAAGATTGTTACCTGACACGCGACCAGCGGTCAGGCTGACGACAGACGCACGCAGGCCACGTGACACCACGCGAGGCAGTGGGCAGTTTGCGTGCTAGCCTCAGACCGAGCTGGGACTTCAGACTGGAAGGACATGTGTGATGAAAGCAAGGCGTTTGTGTGGATCTCTGTGGTTGAAAGCCGAACGACTGATATCTTGAGCGTCAGACCTATGAGCTGTATTGTGGTTGTGAGCGTCGTGAGTTATATATTGTAGATTGTTGTAATTATCGTTCTGTATTTAATGTGGCAATAAATCCATAGAACGTTATGTCGTTGTGTCTTACGTCCAATCACGTTATACTTGTACTGTCTCACGCGTGTTAGCTTTTTTTTTTTTTTAGCATATCCTTTACAGGACTTAGCTGTCAACAGCAGCATCTTGCAGCTGTCTGTTGATCTCTTGGCAAGATTACGCTCAGTAGTTTGCCATTGCTTTCTGAGCGGCCGGCTCAGTATCCCGCAAGTCACGAGCGGGGGTCGAACCGCCTCAGCTCTCGCTCCGCTACGAGACTCTGCGTGATAAACGGGATTACAGAGAGAAAGTCTTGTAACCCCACAGCCAGAGAGACCGGCCGTGTTAGCTAACGAGCCAAATATAAGATCCTGACACGTGTGGATATAACTTAACTCCAGTCTATCCTATACCTAAACCAGCAACTATTAATGTGGATAACTTAACCCCAGTCTATCCTATACCTAAACCAGCAACTATTAATGTGGATATAACTTAACTCCAGTCTATCCTATACCTAAACCAGCAACTATTAATGTGGATATAACTTAACCCCAGTCTATCCTATACCTAAACCAGCATCTATTAATGTGGATATAACTTAACTCCAATCAGGCCTCGGATATGGCCAAACCAGAAGCAGGTCAGACACTGACCTTGTTGCACCGCTACATGCATCGGTCTTACCACAGACTGGAGACCCACTGTCTCATATTCTAAGTAAACCGCCGCTGTGAGGTTACAGTACCGAACTTGCGTACCCCGCTTTCTCTGAACTTGGAGAGGGGAATGCAACCTCCGCAACACAGTGCTGTGAAGACGGTACTTTAAAACCTAGCGAGGACTAACGTGTCTACACCACTAGCACTCCGACAGATGTAAGTCCTCACCAAGTCTCACATCAATGCATAAGTTTTCAGAATTAAATCTGGACTTTCTCGAGAATTTACAATTACAAAACTACCCTTCAAACAAACCAACCAAAAACAACTTAACCAACCAATCAACCAACTAATCTCCCAACCATCCACCTAACCAACCAACCAACCACCTAACAAACCAATAAACCAACCACCTTACCACCCAACCAACCAACTAACCATCCAACTACCTAATCAACCAACCATTCAACTAGTCACCTAACCAACCACCCAACTCCATTCAATGTTATATCACAATGTGACTGTCTTCCCTATTGAACCAAAAAGTTATATTTTGGCGAAAATATTTCGCAAACTATATCAAGTTCCCATTCTAGACCCGGCAAATGTTGACATTGAACACACCACAGATTTGACATGGCCGTTGCCAGTCAAGCATCAGTATCCAGTGTTGATTTAACAAAGAACGAACAAAACCCCATTTTGTTCACACCATCACCTGGCGCGTGGTACCATTCACCCGAGGATAATTGCAGCCATTAGCATATCGCTGGAGGGAATATTATTCATATTGACATGCACTTATAGACGTCAAGTGAAATCACAAAGTAAAATCACCAATGCATATAGCAATCAATTTTTATTTTATTATTTGCTATCTAGTTTCGGTTGTTCTTTCTGGGTGTCGATCAATGTTTTGCGAATTTATTTACACCTGGCATTGGTGAGCATGTTTATCCACAGCCTTTTTACAAGCTGTTTTCCTCACTTTTCCTATCCGTCCATGGTGCCCTCATCATTGTTCTTTAAAACACTTTCTACATAGTTTCACACTTGTCTGTTAATTTCTCACAAGTGGCTTATGCACCAGGATGATGCTTAAGAACTCTTGCTGTCACTTGAACTAACAGACATACATCACAGAGAATACTCATTATTGTGTGAAATGTTGCTTTTACTCAGGCTGTTCTAGATTTGCCTTAGTGCATCTTTCTAGCATCTGCTATTTTTAAAGTTCACAGATACTAAAATGCATTTTCAGACGGGTTCCATTGACTCTGATGTTGCATTTGGGAAGATATTTGTTATTCCAGAGTGGGTAATCCAGCTGTTGTCAGTTCAATGTTGTGCGTGCAACGCAAGCAAGAGTAGTGGATAAACAATTGGAATTTCCACACACACACACACACACACACACACATACACACACACACACACACACACACACACACACATATATATATATATATATATATATATAACACAAAGCCTGGGCTGAATTTAGAGACCATGTGTTGCCCATGCAGCATGGTCCCTCTCTCGGCCTGCCTAGTTTATTCCAGAGAAAAGACAACACGAATACATTTGGAACAATACAAGTTGCAGAAGCTGCCTAATCAGTAAAGCAATGCTCTAATTGTCCAAATGTCGGGGGCATCCATCCTAGACCAGTTGCCGGCCAAGGCCTAGGGTCAGGTATGCCTTGCTATGATATTTAGTCTTTAGGCTCCATTTCCTCACACTAGGATAAGGTTTGAACCCCTCCCAATTGCATTCGTCCACCTGAAGCGGCTAGCACAAAGCGTGGCGTCAGGGTTGATGAGCGCCGCCCAACATTCGGCGCTAACAGACAGCAGGTAATACCGTCTACTGTTATAAGGCAGCTCAGTCAGACCTGACTAAGTTGAGACTGTAGCCGTTGAGTTAGGTAGTCAGTAGATAATTCTTATTGGAAATTTGGATCTTTTCCCCAGGACTTGCTGGTATTGTGGGAAACAGGCATTCGGACAGATTGGCTCGGTCTGCACAGATGGAATATATATTGCTGCATGACAATGACAGACGTGGTCAAGTCCCCTGAAAGAGCTGATAAACCACTATAGCATAAAGAGAATGGTGATGCCGGGAGTACTAAGAGAATCTAGCAGACATTCAGTACACATAGACTGCAGCTGGTACCATTCGTATTGGGACT